>CAUYPK010166828.1:0-57411 GCA_963574355.1 Loris lydekkerianus
CCCCCCCCCCCCCCCCCCCCCCCCCCGCCCCCCCCCGCCCCCCCCGGGCCGGCCAGGGGATGACAGGAAGGTATTAGGACCATCCTGTTCCAAACCTCTTTCTATGTGTCCACATTTTTATATTGGCTACAGAGTGCTCTATTCCTGTTAATGATCACATGCTGTCCTTAGTGGGACACAATTATGTTCAGCATTGCTCTTCCTACCAGCTGTAGAGACTGAAGTTCCTTGAGTTGTCCACACTTTTTACCAGGTCTTCAGAGTTGATTGGCAAGGTAGGCACCCACAGTGGATCTATATCCCCAGCAAAAAGATTTTCCCCACCTAAACCTTACTGCCTCTCCAGACACCAAGCGTGTAACCTCTGAATTGGGACTCTTCTCTAATGAATGTGCATTTTCCCACACTATATACACAAAGTGTGTGACTCCCCATCGTCTAGCTGACTTGGGGACATCATCTAGCTGACTCTAGCTGAACTTTTTTAAAGTTCAAAAAAATTTGGCTTCTCCAAATGGGTTCCAGGCCTACCTCTTGACAATCTTTCTCATGCCTCCTACCCTGGGGTCCCTTCCCGTGACATATTCTCCCCCTCACAACCCTTGGCCTTTTGCACAGATTCTGCCTAAAGGGCCCTGCTACTTGGACCCTTCAGTTGGTTCAGTTCAGGACCAGTTCAGTTGCCGCCTCCTGGTGAGTCTCCCCAGAGTCCCCAGGTATCCCACCCTCTCTCCTGTCTTCTCCTGCCTCATGGGGCTCCTTCCTCTAGAAGAGCCCTCTCACCCTGCATCAATTGCTTGATTAGAACTTTGCCCCAGTTGACTATGAACCCCTCAAGGGGTCCCTATACACCATGTTGTGCACACTTTTGAGTCTCCTGGACTAGCACCCTTTTGAGTCTCCTGGCTCTAGGACTTTCTGTCAGGATCGGTGGTGCTAGAGTCACCCCGACAGCGATTGGGGAAAGGGACAAAACTCCTCCTGAGACCCAGGTTGGAATTCCCCACCTGGCTGCAGAGCACAGACAGAAGGGGAGGGAGGGAGCTGGCACTCAGCATTCAGGGCACCACCCGCCCCAGGCCTTTTGCCAACTCCCAGATCCATGACTTTCCAGAAAATCAGAGATGCTTCTCCGGACTATGTGACTCGTTAGAAAATGGACAAATCACTTTGCCCAAGAGCTGGTAGAAAAGGGGTCCCTGTGGGGTGGGGGATGCGTCTAAATGGCTGAGGGAGCAGGAGCCAGCTGAGGAAGAGGAGGATCTGCTGCAGATGGGGCGGTTGGAATGCCAGGACGACACCCAAACAGACACACTGAATGGAGCTCAGTTTACGCTCCTAAAAGTCACACAACCTCATCCCCTTACACACACACACACACACACACACACACACACACACACGCATACACACACGTCTGCATACACACCAGCACAGCAAGCTGTGGGGCTCTGGCTGAGAGACCCTCCAGGTGACTGTCTGTGGTTTCCATCGGCCCCTCCTTGATGGTCACTTCAGGGTAAAGCACCCTGTCTGTCCTCACCTCCTGGCCCATGTTCTCCAGCTCAGTGACTGTCTGCAGGTGAGATAACCCTGACAAACAGGAAACAGAGTCCACCTGTGGAGATGCCAGCACACCCAGGTCACATGCCCCCTCTCCAGGCCTTCCCCTTCCCCACCTCCAGGCCTATTTGTTGATTAATGGCAGGGTCTTTGCGAGACCAAACTTTAGTGAGGCCCCAGAGCGTTCTCCTTGGCCCACAGTGCACTTCCTTATAAATTCCAGTTGTAGCATGAAGCCTGCTAAGCCTGTTGAGCAAGACCCCCACTCCTTGATATCTGATCCCACTCAATGTCTGCCCAGGGTCCTTCCTTTCCACCACCCCCAGGTCTGTCTGGTCATCCTAGCCTGTCCTCACCAAGAATCCCCCTCACCCCCACCCCGTTCTTTGGCAGTAAGTTCCCACCGCCCACCCTGTATTTGTAGTCACGCCCCATCTCCCTCCCCCCTGCAGAATCCCACTGTGCCTATCTCCGTTGTCCTGAAGACAGTGGGCCTTACTGTGCTTTGACGAATGTTACTGAGTAATTGTTTAAACGCTGAGACATTTCTGCCTGGTACAAGATGGAGCCTGGAGTCATTAACAATGTTCCTGAGTGTATTTTCACCTTCAGCCAGCTCATTTCACTGCCTTACATCCTCCCTCGACTTCTAAATATTTCCCAAACTCTCAGCATGGGGTGGAGAAAGAGCTGGGACTTCAGTGAGGGCCAGGGGTCCTCAGGTCACATTTCACCTCAGCCAGCTGTGTGAATGTGGGTGAGTTACTTGAACTTTGGGACTGTTGACTCACCCTACAGGGGATACTATTACCTAGTAACAAAGCAGCCGGGCCCTTGGGATGCAATCAGCGTGCATTCCTTTTTGTTTCCTTTAAGCAAGTCACCCAGGGTTGCTTTTTGTCTTTCTAATTTCCTGGCTGGGGTCTGTAGGAGGAAAGGGAGTGGGGGAGAGGTCACCTACACCACGAGCCTTTTATGGCTATTGAACATCCATAAACAAGGGGCAGGTCAATTCCAACCATCCACCCCCAAGCAGACAGGTACCAGGCCTAGTCTCAACTTCCATCTTTAATAACTCAGACGTCCTCCCTGCTTCCTCTCCTCGCCCCTTTCTCTTTTGTCTACACCCAGAGGGTATGAGATACCAAACATTACTCAGGGAGGGGGATGGCCGATTCCAAATGACTCCCTCCATTCCACACCCACTGAGCGGGCCAGAGGCTGGGCTTGACTCTGGAGATTCAGGGAAGATATGAGGGGCCTTCATCTCCCAAATTTCCCGCCTAAAGGCTTTGCACATAGGTGGCAATGGATGTGGAGGGGGTGGGAGCACAGGTACAGACATGCAGCAATGTGCATAAGTCATTACAATATCATGTGTTGAATGTGGTAGCAAGATGGATCCAGAGTCCCTCCTATGTGAGAGAGGTAAAGAGGAGCTTCACAGAAGAGGAACCTGAGCTTAAAGGGTGAGCAGCCCAAGTGTCTAGGCTTGGGCAGATGACCCCAAGGACTATGCCTGCACTGAAATGCTCCCTTCCATGTGGGCTTCAGGGCCAGGAGTTGTAGTAACTGGTGCAAACTCCAGGAGAAGGTGGGGGACCGGCCTTGAGCCCCGACTTAGAGGCACCACTTGGGGCAACACTTCAGCCACACATACCAGTCGTCTGAGCTGCAGCAGCTAGCACAAAGTGTATTCCAGAAATGTCCATCGGATGTGTGAGCAGACATCCCAGCTATAAAATAGGATGACAATATTTACTCCAGCTATCCCACGGGATTCTCAGTAGGATGAATGGAGACCATAGGAATGGGACAGCTCTCTATACTGTAAAGTGCTTTGCAATATAAGCATTATTATGTGAGTTGATACAGTTGGCTGCAGAGATCAAATCACCCGTGGAAGAAGCTGGTCCTAGAGAGACTTCTCCCAGTCTCAGGGAGCAGCTTTAATTGAAGCTCTGGGGGGAAGTCACGTCTCTTCCTTACCATATTGCTAGGACTGTTATAACTATTATTTGAGAATTTTTTTAATAGTTAGGGTGGTGGAGAGACGTAAGAACTATCACGTTTTAGATTCCACTGAAGAGTTACTGATGGTCAAGTTGAGTTACTGATGGTCGAGTTGCATTCCCTGTTTTAGAGAAAGGGAAACTGAGGCCCACAGAGGGTACAGTGTTGACCTAGATCAAGTAATAATCTTCGCAGCTCACACCGTGGAGTGACCATCTACATTTATCGGGTCATCTCATCTATACAACGACCCTGTGAGGTAAATCCTGTCATCATCTCCACTTCACAGATTAAGCCACCTGTGTCTGGTAACTGGGCTCACACAGTAAGTGAGGGTTATGACTGGCATCTCCCTGTCGCCAGAGCAACCAGAAGTCCACAGCAAGAGTCTCTTTCTGGGAAGAAATATGTTGTTTGATTTATTTAAGGTATGCTGGGGCGGGTGGCCGGGGGGCTTATGACTAAAGTAAAGATGACGGATGGTGGAAATGGAACATGGGAAAAACTGTAATAATGTCTTTTACCTGGGAGTGAAAAAAAATGTGCAAGGACTCGCTCAGGACAGGAGAGCCAGGCCCACAGAGAAGAATGCAGTTAGAGGCGCCATAATTCCTGAGCCCTCCTGCTCCCTCCCTCTCATTAGCTGACACCATCAAGTCAGGGTTAATGCTTGCCTGGATTGGGAGCTAATTATTCCCCCATTAAGGACATAAATCTCCCCTGGAGAACAGCCAAGGATGGGAGCTGGTGAGAAGAGGAAGAAGCTGAGGAAGCAAAGAGGCCACCTCGCTCTTACAAATGGGAAAATAACACCATGCCATCTGGGGTGGGCTTCCCGACCACTGGAGCACGCTCTCCAGGTTGGTCTCCAAGCTGACTCCTCTGCCCACGCTCTTATTTGCCTGGAACTCTGGAGATCATTAAGTCCCCACTCCCATCTGTCAGCCTTAGTGGTTCCTAAATGAGCTTGTAGAAAACACTTCAATTCTACAATTTATTTAGTTGATTGTCTATGTCAAGCACTTGGGTGCAGGAAAGAGGAAGGGGGTCTAACCACGATGATTCATAACACATAGTCCCTAACTTCAAGGAACTTTTAATAGTGGGGAAGACAAAGACAAATGGGATCAACTCTAGCATGTGGCTATATTATTGCAGAAAAGTGCTATGAGATGGAGAGATTCATTTGCCCCAGGAGCAAATGAATCTCTCTATCTCATAGCACTGAAATGAATCAGGGAGACACTAGAAGGAAGATGCTGAAAGGTCATAGCAGAGAAGGTGGAGATTGTTTACCGTGGATTCCAGAAGCTGGCATAGAAAGGCCACTACTTATCAACACCTTCCCTGTGTTCTGGGAAGGAGAGACATTTGAACGTGTCTTGCAGGATGAGTACGGTTTTTGAGATGAGAGAGTAACAAAGGAAGGGTATGATTCCAGGTGAAAGAAGCAGCAAAAGCAAAACTTCAGTGTAAGAGAAGGCAGAACACGTGGGCAGAGTCTGGGACATGGCGAGTGGTGCATGGAAAGTGAGCTTGTGGTGGGAGCAAAGGCCACAGCAGTCAGCGGGGAGAGAGAACATGGGAGCCTGAAAGGGGATAATGCAGGATTTAGAACTTTCTACTAGAGGCAATGGGAAGCCATCGATGACTTTTGAGGAAGGGAATGACATCATGATAGCATTTCGGGAAGAGGGCTGGGGCAGTGTGTAACAGATGGGAACAAATGGAGGTACGAGGACTCAGGAGAGCACTCTTGAAGGACCCCACAGAAAGAAGTGGAAATTTCAATTAGTAGATGTATTGATGACCATATTACAAGAAGTGTTCTTTCAATCATAGAGGTTTTTATCCACCCATTCAAGTTAATTTAATGTTCTCTTTTGCCTGAAGATAGCTTGAGCCAGGAGATTTCTGGAAAGTTCTTCTACCTGGCCAGGGTAGGTAGCAGGAAGTGCTGGCTGGGTTGTTTGTCCTGGAGGGCTCTTAGGGTGCATGATAGCAGGATTCACACCTATCATTGGGTGGAGGGCCTGCTCAGATGGGAGATGGCAGGTGAGGGGTAGGCAGGGTGAGCGTCATGGCCCCTGCCCAGGAGCTGAGGGCTGCAGGACAGGAGGTAGGTGTGGTCAGCTCAGCCTCCAGCAGCAACTGGCTGCCAACCAGAATTTCTGCAGGCCAAGGGAAGGAAGTGGTGCTCCAGGCAGGACAGCAAGGCAGAGCAGAGCTACAAGGACAGAATCATCTAGACCCTGTCAGCTTTGAAGGAGGGTGTGCTCCGAGGGGCTCTGAGGCCCCTGCTGTGGGTTTGTGCCTACAGGGAAGATATCGGCTCCAGGGGAAAAGAAAAGACTGGGCAGCAAACTCTCCATTAGCCCTCTCTTCTGGACCTTGGCTCCTCTGGACCGTGGCTCCTGGGGAGAGGGGGCAGCTGTCTGGGAGCCCTCACAGGTGTACTGACCTCCCAAGGTGGACAGGACAGCATCAGGGCCCAGAGATTCCCGGCCATGGTAAGTGTCCTCCACAGTCTCCATCTGCAGTTCTGAGACATTTTCTATCCAAACGAGGGTGAAAGATTCCTCTAATAGTTAGAGCCAGGCAGTACAATGCTGGAGAAGATGGACAAGTTCCGCTTTTTATTGTGGGATCATGAGTATACCTGCGGCTGTGGATTCAGACACATTCAGAGATGAAAGTGCTCTCCCTCCAAATCAGTGAGGCCGCTGCCATCTTCTTGCTGAAAACAAAACCAGAGGAAAAGAAAGAAATAGTGCAGCTGCACATGAGCGTACACACACGTGTGAGCATACACACACACCCCTCAGACCTTATATCTAAGGCAGAGATATATGTATATTCGGGGTGGGGGGATGAAGATGACAACAGACTCAGGGTCCCTCCCCCTTACATATACATGGATTTCAAAGAGAGGAGGCCCAGGCATAGCAGGGATCCTTCCAAAGCCAAGACATCAGGGGAACACTAGAAGGAAGATGCTGAAAGGTCATAGCAGAGAAGGTGGAGATTGGTTACTGTGGATTCCAGAAGCTGGCATAGAAAGGCCACTACTTATCAGCACCTTCCCTGTGCCCTGTGATTTGGCTAGTGGCTTTGCATAACTCCGGTGCTCACAATGGCCCTGTGACATGGACGTAATTATCTGCTCTTGCAAATGAGATTACTTAGGTTCGGAGACATGAAGAAATAACGTGTCCAGGGTCACACGCAGAGCTGAGATTCAGAATTCCTTCAAAAGCCAATGTTCCTTTTTCTACACCAAGGGTTCTCAACTGTGGCACTGCTAACACTTTTAGCTGAAAGCCTGGGCATGGTCGCTCACGCCTGTAATCCCAGCACTCTGGGAGGTCAAGGTGGGTGAATTGCCTGAGCTCAGGGGTTGAAGACCAGCCTGAACAAGAGCGAGACCCTGTCTCTTCTAAAAATAGAAAACCTAGCCATACATCATGGTGGTTGCCTGTAGTACCAGCTACTCAGGAGGCTAAGGCAGGAGGATCACTTGATCCCAAGAGTTTGAGGTTGCTGTGAGCTACAATGATACCATGGCACTCTGCCCAGGGTGACAGAGAGAGTCTTTCTCAGAAAAAAAAAAAAAAAAAAACACCTTTTTTTTTTTGCCAAATAGTTCTTTGCTGTGGGGTTGTCTGTGCATTCTAAGATAATTAGCAGCATCCCTGGTCTCCATCCACCAGGTGCTAGTAGCACCTTCTTCCCCACCCCAATTGGGACAATCAACGATGCCTCCAAATATGTTCACTGGGAGGCAAAATCATCCCTGACTGAAAACTACCACCCTGCTACCTTCCCAAACAAAGGCCTTCATGATTCTCATCCCCACCAATCCACCTCTACTTATTCTTCTTGCCCAGGGAACTACCGTACCCTAGGTGTGCACACTTCACCATCTCAATAAAGCAGGTTCAGTCCACACCACCAGCCAGGGCACAAGTCCTGACCCTGCTGTGTGAGGCAAAGCCATGTCTTTACCCTGTCTGTAAAACAAGGGGGTTGGTGGTCTCAACCAGGTGTTCTTAACCAAGCAATTGCTTATTGTTTCTTTCTTTTATTTATTTATTTTTGATATTCAAAGTAAAGATACTGCTGTTGTACCTGAACCCTGCTGAAGCCAAGTGCTGCATACTCCTGGTTACTAACCTTTCTAAGGTTCATTTCATCCCCATCCTTTATCCATGAGGTCACTTTGATTCTTTTGTCCACCTCTTCATTGTTTTTTCAGTCCTCCCTGTGTGCCAGATGCCATGTTAGGGACTGAGGCCCAGACAAGGCTCTTGGTCCAGGGTGAGGAACAGGGAAAAACACCCCACGGCACAGTGCAGGACTGCTGGAAAGGAGCCCTGTCCAACACGCTGTGCTGCATAGAAAAGTGGTGCCCAGGTGCTGTGGGTGTCTGGGCGGACATGGGGGCACAGCAGGGTGTGTGAATGGGTGTGAAGCTGCAGGAGTGGCAGGGTGTATCTGTGTATGTGTGAATATGGGGTATTCAGGAGAGGATATGGGCGTACATGCCTGCATGTGGGAAGAGGGGGTTGGAATGTGAATGCCTGTATTATGTGTGAGAGAGAGAGACTGTGAATTGAGGAATGGTGCGTGTAAGTGTGTGAAGAATCTGAGTGGGGTGCACGTGTGTGTGTGCAAGGTATGTGTGTACAGTGCATCTCTGTGCATGTGTGTATGTTTGCAGAGGGTCAGCGAGTGGGAAGGCCTCGCAGAGAGGCCAGCCCTGGGTCTGACTCTTGAGGAAGTTTGGGAGCAGCTCAGTGGGTGGGGAAAGAAGAGGCGGGCCTTCCAGGAAGAGGGACAGAGAGGTGCAGCTGAGCTTGGCATGTGTGGGGAGTGGTGGCCGGGCAGAGGGAAAGAGAAGGGGAGAAGATAAGGGAGGGGTAGCTTGGGGCCACACTAGAAGGGCCCCTGCTGGAGTCCTTGGCACACCACTGGGATTTGAGACAGGCATGCCAGTGTTTGGGGGAGAAGGTGGCAGCAACAGGGCAGCACCTCTGGGAGGCTCATGAAGAGGACTTGCAAGGCTCCTGTCATGGCCACAACTGAGCTGACTAATGCATACTGCAGGGATGGGAAACCCAGGTCGAAGGCTGTGCCTGGAGTGACACATCTATAACTTCCAGGTAAAGAGGAGGTAGAAGCAAGCCAAGAGTGTCTGGCAAAAATGAGGTTGGTTGCTTTGTCTATCCTCCTAAGAATGGTCTCAGACACCTCGAAAGCCAGTTGCTCTTCACAAGCCAAATCTCTTTGCCAGATTACCAGATCTGATCGCCTCCCTGCTGCCCATCCTAAGTGCCTCTAACCTCTGTGTTCTAGAGCATGAGGAAACTCGCATAACCCCACCTCACCACCACTTCCAGGTAAAGCATCTTCCTCCAGCTCTAACCAGGACAGACATCCTTGGCCGACATGCTCTCTTTTCAATCTGGAGGAGGGCAATGCCAAGCAGGACAGCAGCTGAGGGAGTCCAGCCATGGGAAGAGGCGGTGGAACCTAGAGGCTGTGTGGGACTCAGACTGGGTGTCAGCCTCACTGGTGTACATCTTTGAGCAAGATTCTACCTTCCCAGCTTTCAGTTTCCTAAGATGGCAATCCTGACATGCCAACAGCACTGCGGACCTAGGATTCATCCAATACAGGTATATACCCACCATGTGCCAGGCATGGGAATGCATCAGGGAGCAAAACCGATCTGCCTGCCGGGAGCTTGCATTCTGCAGGGGAGAGACCAGTGCATAATCAACAATGAACATAGGAAGTGAGTCTATTGTGGAGGGTGGTAGAAAGGAGATAATGTGAGGAAAAAAGAAAAGAGCAGAGTAAGAAGGACAGAGGCTGGGATGGCAAATATTGGAACATAAAATGTGGCCGTCAGGTGGAAGCATTTAAGGAAATCCTGACGTAGACCAGGCAGAAGACAATGTGACCACAACGAGCAGTGGTGTCTAATGATTCCATGGGACAGCTGTGTCTGGCACTCTGAGGGCCTGAAGAGATCACAATAGCCATCATTATTCTAACTCCCGGCCTAACTCAGAGTCTCGGGGCGGGACCTCAGGGGCAGGACTCGGGGCTCATAGGGCTTACTCTGTCTATTGAGACCTGTCCAGATACCCTGCAACCTTCTTGGTGACTGACTATTCTCCCAGTGATTTCCCTATATTACCCACCAGGGACATGGCCAGCTAAGAGTCCAGGTACCTGGCCTAGGGCCTCTCACCATCCCAAGATCAGCAAGCAAGTCCAGGTGCTTCCCCTCTGAAAACAGAAAGGCAAGCCATGCATTTCGGTGTCTCCAGCACCCAATAGTTCCAACAGGTCTGTCAGTGTTGGGAGTGGCTGTTAGCCCTGGGAGTTTGCCCTGAATCTCAACTTTACCTGATGTTAGGAATGTTTGTGTCTTCTCCAAATTCATATGTTAGAACCCTAACATATGGTATTGGGATATTGTGCCTTTGGGAAGGAGATTTTGATGAGGTCCTTAGGATGAGGCCCCACAACGGGGTTAGTATCCTATCAGGAAGAGTGAGAGGGAACAGTGTTCTCACTCTCTCCACCATGTGAGGACACAGCAAGAAGGCGGCTGTCTGTAAGCCAAAAAGAGGGCTCTCACCCGGAACTAAATTGGCCGGCACCTTGATCGTGGACTTCTTGGTCTTTAGAACTATGGGGAAACAAATGTCTGTTGTTCAAGCCACTAGTGTATGATATTTTGTTACAGCAGCTCAACCTGATTACAACACCTGAAATTGCAAGTGCAGCCACAATTCCCTCCCGCCTGCTACAGAAGAGGAAATGGCTCGATTTCACAAAAGCTTCATAAAGACAAAACATAAAGGATGAAGGAGGCTGTGTGGTGCAGTTGGAAAAGCACCAGGAGGAGCTAATCAGCTACATGCACTTGATCTTAGCCAAAAGGCTAAGAAACTATCTAATCAGCTATATGACCTTGGAGGAGTCAGTCAACTTCTCAAGAATAAATTGACTTGGTCAACGTTTTTCTAAGTCTGTCCCTTTTACCCCTAAGTATACATGAAGATGCCGCTGAAAGAGGCCAGATGTACAGCTCTCCCCTGGACCTCACTCCCTATCCAACTTTAACAGGAACCAGCCCCAAGTTTATCCATCTTAGAGGTGCTCCCTAAGCAAGATTTATGTTTTAGAAATAAAATGTGTTTGTTTGTTTTTTTTAATTTAAAAAATAGCTCAAAAACCCTTGGACAAAATATCTCTGAGGCCTTTTCCAGCTCTCAGATGCTGACTCTGAGCCAATTGCTCAGCATGGAATAAATCCCAAAACATCCCATATGCCCTAGAAACAACTATGATATATCAATAAAATATACAAAAAAAGTTTAAAAAAAGAAATAGATCCCTATAGGAAGGGACACTAAGGACAGGTGTGGGCTTAGCACATCAGACACTGATGTTAGAAGTAACCTTCATATATTCAGAGATGCAGTGTAGGATGTTTTTTCTCCCTAGACCTGGCAACTTCAGAGCTTGTAACAAGCTGTAATGGCAGAGAGAAGGAGAAGAAATAAAGTAGAAAAAATTGATTTTCCCAGAATGTGTTACACACAAGGCGAAGACAAGAAACACACCCAGACATGGAAACCAGTACAAGACAATTAACTGGCCAAGGTTTGCATACAATATCCAGGTGAACACCCAACAGTAGGAATTTGCTACCTGGCCCCAAATTCACACCAAGTCTTCTGCAGCATCTTGAGGTCCCCAGGGAAGAAGAACCCTGCCCAAGATCCTGAGGAAAGCCAATAAGCCTGAGAGATCTTCTAATGTAAACTCCCTCCACAGAGGGACAGATGGGGGAAGTGCCTGTTCCAAGGCCATATTTCTTAGTTCAAGCTCACATTAGCACTTGCCTGATCTCTAGCTGAGCCCACTGCTTTTAGTTTCTCCAACTTCAGTCTTTCCACTTAACAGCCACCAGAGTGATCTTTCTACAGCACTAATTTGGTCAGGTCTACTTCCTATTTCAACTGCCTGCATCCCATAAAATCCAGACTCCTGGGCATGGCATCCAGAGATGCCCAAGAGGCCCTGCCTACTTCTGCAACCTTGCTTAAGCCTTACTAAGCCACCGGGCAGCCCCTGTACCTATCCTCACACTTCTCCATAGGATGACTCCACCCCTAAGATTCAGTGAAAGCATCATCTTTTCTACAAACTGTCCAACTGACCTACTTGTTCTCATCCCGAATTAAGCAGCACTTTTCTTGAGCCTTCACTGCTTTTGCTTCTATAGCTCAAGCTTCCAATCACTGTTCTTGCCAAGCTGGGTGTTTAGTTTTTATTCAGCAAATATATTTTCCTAAGGTTTCATGTTACTTTGTTATCTTGGGGAGTCACGTACTCTTCAGTCCTCATGTGTTGGTGTTTCACAGAATCAGTTTCACACATGAGGCTGCAGCAGTCATGAGTGTACGACATTCATAGGCAGCAAACTATGGCCCATGGGCTAAACCCCACCCACTGCCTGGTTTTATAAATAATGTTTGATTGGAACAGAGCCATGCCCATTTGTCTGTGACTGCCTTTGTGCTGCAACAGTAGAGTTCATTAGTTGTAAGAAAGACTACATGGCCCACAAAGCTGAAAATATTTAATATCTATCTCTTTATATAAAAAAAAGTCTGGACGGCACCTGTGACCCAAAGGAGTAGGGCACCAGCCCTATATGACGGAGGTGGTGGGTTCAAACCCAGCCCCGGCCAAAAACTGCAAAAAAACAAAAAAGTCTGCTAACTTGGAAATTTATAAGAACAAGGACCACCTCTCTTTTGTATCTGGAACATAAATGGTAAATACATTTGAGTGAATGGATAGCATACACATTTCTCCGGCAGAAAGTGGGTTAAAAAACATGGTATGAGGCTGGCTCAGTGGCTCAAGCCTGTAGTCCTCGCTTCCTGGGAGGCTGTGGCAGGTGGATTGCTTGAGCTCAGGAGGTGGAGACCAGCCTGAGCAAGAGCAAGACCCCATCTCTAAAAATGGCCAGGCATTGTGGCGGGCGCCTGTAGTCCCAGTCTTGGGAGGCTGAGGCAAGAGGATCACTTGAGCCCCAAAGTTTGAGGTTGGTGTGAGCTGTGATGCCACAGAACTCTACTGAAGGTGACAAAGTGAGACTCTGACTCAAAACAAAACAAAACACAAAACATGGTAAGAATGGTGGTGGCTGCAAAGTCAAAGAACTGGGTGGAGGAAGGAGCTGGAAGGTTTGAAGGCAAGTGCTGAGCGAAGGGGAACCTCAGATTAGCCCAGTGTCATCTTGTGCCCCTCTGATGAAGAAGAAGTGGTTGCCTGACCTCAGAAAAGGAGATGGAGTGAAGAGGGGGGACACCACCTTCCACAGCCAGGCTTGGGTTAGCCATAGATCTTGGGTGGGCTCCTGCAAATACCAAAATCTGGGATGCTCAAGGCCCTTATACAAAAGAGCATAGTGTTTGCAGATAACCTAACACATCTTCCCATACGCTCTAGATCACCTCTGGATTATTTATGATACCTAATAAATGTGGAATGCTATATAAATAGTTGTCATATAGCATTGTTTTTTAATTGTATTATTTTTTATGGCTGTGTTATTATTTTTTTCTGAATATTTTTCATCTGCAGTTGGTTAAATCTGTGGCTGCAGAGCTCACGGATGTGGGGGCTGATTGAATCTTTCACTCTAGCTGTCTTTCACAAGGACTGCTGCAGGGCTCCATCCATAAGTTACCCTGTGAAAGCTGCACACTGCACTTGCTGCTGCTGTCTTTGGGATCAGACCTGTCCCCATCTTGAGATGGTTTAGATGGTCCCTGGCAGGAACTCCTCTGCCACTGTTTTAGGGCAACTCCAGTCATGAGTTTGGCCACGTGGAACCAAAGTGCCTCTGGCTAGGGTCATGCTGCTACATTTCCTGCTGGGGACCCTGGCTAGGAGTCCTCTAGGAATAGAAGAGAAGTGACAGTCCTGCCACTGTATCACCAACGAGTCAGGAAATAAATAAGGAAAGTTGATTAGAAGGCTTTGGGAATGAGTCTAATGGGAATTTGCAATGTGGTAGCATATATGTATTCATACTCACTGTATTATATATGCTATAGAGATACATACTACTATATACAGCACATGGGTATATGCTGAAGCATATGTGTACATATTATATATGCTATAAAGAAAAGGTAGACAGATAGAAGAGGTATCTCTTTGGTGGTGAAACTTAGAGAAAGAAAGTTTGCAAAGCACTTAATCTCAAAGGTGCCCAGTCATCAGTGGGTACGTGCTCAGGTCCATGTGTCATCAACAATCTAGAACAAAAGCCAGCAAACTCCAGGCCATAGGCCAAATCCTACCCAGTGTCTGATTTTATAAATAAAGTTTAATTGGAATATAATCTTATTTATTTTTATTTATTTATTTATTTAGAGACAGAGTCTCATTTTGTCACCCTTGGTAGAGTGCTGTGGCATCATTGCTCACAGCAACCTCAAACTCTTGGGCTCAAGTGATCCTCTTGCCTCAGCCTTCTGAGTAGCTGGGACTACAGGCACCTGCCACAACGCCAGCTATTTCTTGAGACAGGATCTCACTCTTGCTCATGCTGGTCTCGAACTCCTAAACTCAGGCAATCCACCTGCCTCGGCTTCTCAGAGTACTATGGCACTCATTTATTTACATATAATCTATGGCTGGTTTTGTGCTACAACATCAGGATTGAGTAGTTGCAACAGAGACCATATGGCCACAAAGCCTAAAATACTCACTATTTGGATCTTTACAGAAAATATTTCTTGAATCCTAAATTAGAACCTAGCAAACGGCCAGACCCAATAAATACATGAGTTCTGACGATTAAGTTCATAAACTCAACCTAGAGGAAGTCCTACATACTTCATTGCTATATATCTCCATGGTCACCTTCCAAGTACTCCCCGTGGGGAGCTATGCCCCGAGCCAGCGCCCAGTCCACCTGGCTGGGTGACTGATTGAAACAATGCATAAGTACATGGTCTCTGGGCTTGAGAGAATAACCAGGTTCAAGGAAAAGTAGTGAGTTAAGAAGTAAACATCAGGTCAGAGAATTCAAGTTCCTGAAATTTAGGACCAAAATGGACTAGTGGAAGGCAGAGGCATCCAAACCCTACTTTTGTCCTGGGGCACAGAGGAGCCTCCAGTACAGCTCCAGCTGGCAGATATCCCCTACCTTAAAATGGCCTCAGTTCCAGCCACCAAGCCCTACAGCCTGTCTCAAATTGGGGACCCCAGAGAGAAGTCCAGGTCGCCAGGAGGAAGGTCTAGGTTAGCTGGGAGGGGGGTGAGCAGGGCTTCAGCTGTGTGGCTCAGGCCCCAGACCCAGTCTCAGAGACACAGGCCTGTGGGGGAGAGTCAGGAAAGGAGGCAGAAAGCGTGAGGGTGGAGCACAAGGAAGGATGGTGGAAAGGAAAGTTAGGGAGACAGTAAAGAGACAAAGACATTGCTTAGGGGAAAGGGGACAGCAGATCTGGTTCTCTTGCGAAATAAAGTGAGCCATGCTGAAAAGGGCTTAATAAGGTGACAGAGAACAAATAGGACAGATTCTTTTCCCTTATTCATTAATTCATTCAATAGTTACTGTGTATCTGCTTCCATGCTGAGCATTAGGATGGATGCAAATTACTTCTGCAGGGGCTCACGTATCCTGTGGTTTATGGGGTACAGGAGGGGGAGAACATCTGGTTAGGACAGAGATTCCGAGTGACCTGGTGGGGTTGGCCTGATGGATAACAGGGAAAAGACAAAGCATGTTGCAGGCAGGGGACAGCATGTGCAAAGATGGGGACAAGGGGTGTGAAAAGAGACAGAGAGAGAGCCACCCAGGGCATTTGGAGACCTTAGTTCAGTGTGGATTGATAATTAAAGAGTGACAGAGAGGCTGCAGTCATCTTTGGAGCCATATCCCGAAGGCTTTTGAGTGTCATGCCAAAAGGAGTTTGGGTGTTATTTGGAAAAACATCCACTGTAGGGAAGTGACCTGACAATCACAGAGAGGAATAAAGCTGGAGGAGGGAAGCCGGAATGGGACAGCGCTCCTTCCTTTGAGACAGCCCTTCCATGTCACCTCTTCCAGGAGGCTTTCTATTTCAAGCCCCCTCGCTCTCCGCCCCCTTTATCCAGCTCTGTATCTCCCCAGGCATTTGCTCCCACCTGCTGTGCACCCACGTTTGTGTCTGTTTATTTAATGTCCTGTTTGTCTCTGCTCACTGGACTATGAGTCACTTGAGCAGGGACTTTACCCATTTTCTTCACAGCTGTGTCCTCAACACCTAAAACAGCATCTGATACACAGTAGGCTCTCAAATCTTGTCGAAAGAATGAAGGAAAAAAATAATAGAAGTCCTGTTTTTCTAAGAAATAGAAAATTCAGCTGTAGGCCTGTTTTCATCTGAAATGGGAAACAGCCAGACTTGGGCCAAGGTTGGTGATAAGCTTCCCTGAAGGTCAGTGAAGGGAGCCCCAGGGGGCTGTGGAGCCATCCTCACAGGCTGATGACGCTGCAAAGCGCAGAGAACTTGTTCTCAAAGATCCCCTCCACGCGCCCTGGCCTAGCACCAGGGCTGGTAGGTTTCTGGCATTGTGTATCATCCTGGCATCTTACAACACCAGATGCTTCCAGGGAGGGTGCGACTGGATCTGAATTCAAAGATAAAGAGTATTTATTGAGTACCCACTGTGTGCCAGGCACCGAGCAAGGTAGTCTCCATATGCTCATGCTATAAAGTAGGTATTGTTATCCCCAGCTTACACATGAAAAACTGATTAGGGAATTTGCCAAAATCACAGAGCAAGAAGTGTCAGAGCCAAGACACTGGACCCCAGGTTTGACCCCAGTGTCTAATCGCAAGGAAGACCCCAGATCCCGGAGCTGCACTACACAGACCTTTTGTCCCCTCGTCATAGGCAGACCCTCAACTCCCATCACCGAGAAGACGCCAGCCATGAAGGGTGGACAGGGCCAACTTGGCAAAGGAGATAGAGAAATGAGAGCCCCACTGGGCTCTGAAACACAGGCAACATGTAGGAAAAGCAGAAGGATATTTGGAATCAGGATCCCCTAGACACTGACGAGGGAATCATTTTGATAAATCAAACTACTGTGTATAGCCTACCCCTCTGGCAAGGACACTAAGGCTTTTTCTTTTTTGAACTTATTTTATCATTTGTCTGTCTTCTTATTTGCTTGCTTATGTATTTGAGTCAAGGGAATGTGTTAAGGCTAAATGTGCTAGGCCTGAGCTGTCTGTGGCACATAAAGGGCTTCTGGGGCATTGGTGAGGCCATTTGCCCTCCTCCTGTCCCCTGCTGGCACAAGACACCATCTGCCGCCCATCTCCCCTTCAGGCCGCCCTCACCCAGTAGCAGTTTTCCAGGATGCACAGGGAGGGGCACAGGCAGTTTACCCTCACCAGGGACCCAGCTGCTTCCCGGCAGTCCAACCCACTAGCCTTCACCTGCCCTGTGCCCGACAGTGCCAGCAATTGTGTTTGTGGCTTATGAATGGCCTCTGAGGTCAGTAATACCTTCAGCTTCTGGTATAATCTTCTGAAGGTGCCAGTGACTTAGCAGCTCAGAAGAAAAGGCCGATTGAGAGAAAAGGAACAAAGCACCAAGAGTTGGAGGGTGTAGGTGGAGACTTTCTCTGGCTTTGGGGGTTCTCGGGCTGTGGGAGTCTGGCTGAACTCCAGGAGATATGGAGGATTCCAAGTCTAACCCAAGGTTGATGTTACCATAGATACTTGATTTTCCCAGAGTCTAAAATGGAAAGACTTCTAGGGAGGCAGGAGACCAGCCGGCTGCCTGTCCTCTGGTCAGGACTCATTTACCTAGAGCAGGAGCCACCATAAAGTGTTTCCTGAGCCCTTGAGACACCTGGGTCCCACCCTGCCTCCCCCTTCTTCCTCAACACAAAGCCAACTCCAACCCATCCTCCAGGAATGTCACTTCTCAAATGGATATTCCTGGGTCACTCCATTTAAACTGGCCACACTTGCTTATTCCCTTTAGAGCTCTTGCCACAACTTAGAGTTGAACATGTCTCTTTACTTAAGAATAGTCTGTCTTAACCTTCAAAGGAAGGACCAGGAGTGAATGAGTCATCATTATCCCACCAGCACCTAGCACAATACCTGGTATGGAATGAGCTGGCATTCAGTAAATTCGATGAGCTGGCATTAACTAAATCAATGATTGAATGAAATAGGTACTCTACCTTACAGCAATTGTCCTCAAATTTTAGAATGAATAAGAATTACCTGGGGAACTTCTTTGAAATTCAGATTCCTAAGCCTCACTTCTGGACATTCTGATTGAATAGGCCAAGGGATAGGCCCAGGAATGTGCATTTTAACCAATACCCCTAGTGATTCTGATAGAAGCACCTCTGGGCAGACCACAGTTTGGGAATCACTGCCTAACCTGCATGCTTTGTCTCCACTGCAGAGATATTGCCAAGAAAGAAGATTTTATCACGTGCCATTTTTTTTTCCTCTGGATGTTTATGCTTCAGAGCTGAGGGGAGTTTGCAGAGAGGAAATGTACGGGTATTTATCATTATTAGGAATTAGAAGGAAACAGAAGAAGCTCAAATCAGCCTACCCCTCTGGCATGCAGGTGCCATTGATTTCATCCCTTCATTCACTGGCTCAGTAGAATTTTTGAAGACCCAATATTTGACCCACACACTGATCTTGGTGTTGGGGATGACCAGTTAACCTAACCCTAACCTCACGGAGGGTTAGGTTCCTAACCTCATGGAGCCTCAGCTTAGTGATGGAGACAGGCAGGCCCATGATCTTTGAGCTCCATAATGCCCAGCAAGAACACTGTGTGAGGGCAACACAGGGAGGGGAAGTTACCTGGGCCATTGAGGAGCTCCGTGGAGATAATGTCAGAGCCAGGTAAACTTTAACTGAAACTTACTTGGCCAGAAAGAGGAAATATCACAGCACGAAGATCAGTATAAACTGGAAATAACCACAATGTAAAAAGTGTTTGAGGGGAAGCAGCAAGAGACTTTTGGGGAGTGACGCACAGTTGTTTTCCACGGTAACAAGGTTAGCCTTGACCTGCTCAGAGCTTACAATTGCCAGCCCAGAAATAAGATCCAGGCCACAGCGATCCGTTCTGTTGCCTGTCTGGGGTTTGTGTTTGAACTGGAATGTCTTTAGGCAGAGAACTCTCATTTGCCATTCTTCCTCCACTCCTTACACTCAGCCTTCTGCATACATCAGATTACCTGCCCAGCCCCTGAAACCCATTAGGACTGCCACCCTTTCTAGAAGGCAACTCAACAGAGACCTAAATTAGACAATTAGACAAGTCACTTGATCCCCTCTGGGTTTTTTTGTCTTGTTTTGTTTTGGCAGTTTTTGGCCAGGGCTTGGCTTGAACCTGGACCTCAGTATATGGGGCTGGTACCCTACTCCTTGAGCCACAGGTACCGCCCCTCTCCCCCGATTTTAATGAAGATCAGTCTAGTGATATGTGATAAAAAAAAAAAAAAAAAAAAAAGAGGGGAATACAGAAAAAGCAAAAAGAGCAGTGAGGAAATTCGTCAATACCCTCAACTGTCTCTGTATTTTTTGATCCTATACCCTCACTGTATGTGCACGTATTTACTTAGACACCACAAACATGTCTATGACATCATATAGTGTGGGCATGTGAGATCAGAGATACGCAGAAAGAAGCTTTTAAATGGGTGAGTCAATTTTGTTAGCCATGCCAAAAAAACTCTCTTTTGTGAAGACATTATTATGGAAAGTAATATTTGCAGTGAGTGCAATGTAGCTGATATGTTTTGTCATGTTTGTATTATCTTCGTATTAACATTTTTGAAGTATAACATTCAGAAGGAATGGTTTTAAGTTCAAATTGTGTTCGTACTTGGTTCCAAACACTTTTAGAATTGAAAAAAAGGCACCTCACTAAAGGTGCAGAGGTCCAAATGGAAAAAGTGCTATACTGGCTGTGTTTACTAAAATAATATGTCAGTCTTACCAACTATGCAAAGAGTTTTATTTAGATTTAGCTGATAAATTTCTTAGTAAATTTCTCGCATGTTGATCAATTTTTCTTGAAACTTGTTACTTGCACTTTTATGTTTTATTAAAAATAAACTTCCAAAACTCTTCATTTGAAAGTGTTTCATTGGGTTAGCATGAGGGAAGTAGCAGGACTACCACTGGCTTACTATTTGCCTTGTTCATGTTCTCTCAGTGATTTTTTTTTTTTTGCACTTTTCTTCCTTCCTTTCTTTCTTCCTTCCTCCCTCCCTCCCTCCCTTCCTTCCTTCATTCCTTCTTTTCTTTCTTTTAAAGCCGTGTGTCCATGTAATTAGGGCTAACTCGGTGAGAACAATTCATAAATCCACTTAACCCAGCCCACAAAAGCTGCAGAAGGTCAAATTGCACTGAAAGCAAAGGGTTGTGGGCCACGCCTCCATGTGGGAAGCCTCAGCTCAGTCCCCAGGCTCATGTGGTGCAGCCCATTAGTGAGTGACCTTGGACAGTCTGACCAACAGACCAGTGAGCAGCCAGAATCCATGAACATAGTAAATATTAGTAATCTTCCCCATTGTGTGAAGTCATAGATGTTCTCATATTTCCTCTCCATACTCAGAGGCTCATCTTGCCTGGCACCTATTGGCTTCATGCCTCTTTTTGGAGACCTCAATTTCCAAGGTGAGGAGATGTTGAGGTAGGCAACAGCAGATAAGACAGAATGGGAAGGTCATCAAGAGTGGGGGTCACTCCCAGTATTGAGGGGGGAAGAGGGAAGATAAGAGGGTTGAAGTAGTCCTAGGGTTCCCAGCTGGCATTGTAGGTAGGGTGGGCATCTGGTCCTGCCAGGCGGCATTTCCTAAGAAATGCAGGAGCAGAGGCATCTCATCCCACCATCGCCTCCCAGGCGAGGGAAAGATTAAAGCCTGTCTCTGTCCCCTGCTTTACTTGAACTCTGTCCTCTGTCCTCCCCACCATCATTGAATGGATGTGAGAAGCAAGCAGCTGACTCACAATTGTAAGACCTGGGTTCTAGTCTGTGCTGGCTCCACCACTTAAAGCTGAATGATTCTAGCAGAGCTTCTTCATCTGCAAAATGACAATAAAGACACAAGTCTGGCTTGATTGTTTGTTATGCCCCTCAAATAAGGTAGGGCACACACACAGTAAAAGGCTATGAAAACTGCAAAGCACTATATAAATGCATGGTATTATTATGACCTGTTAGCATCCTGTGTGCATCATGATTGAAGTACAAGGCAAGACATACAGACTTACTGGCCTTTGTTTATGTGGGACACATTCTAGGAGGGTGCGTAGCCGTGTGGAGTGGGAGGTGGATACTGAGAGGAGCACCCTGTGGGTGGTATGTCTGCATAGCTGAACACCCTGAAATACCACTGACCTCAGGCATCCTGAGACGAGAGGTCATGCTTGGAAACAAAGTTTCCTG
Source organism: Loris lydekkerianus (assembly GCA_963574355.1). Taxonomy (NCBI): domain Eukaryota; kingdom Metazoa; phylum Chordata; class Mammalia; order Primates; family Lorisidae; genus Loris; species Loris lydekkerianus. Next base: position 21,118 of record CAUYPK010166828.1, read on the forward strand.
AATGGGGCAGAGGTTGCTGAAGGTTCTGGAGCTAAGGAGCAAGAAGCCTAGGACCACTGGAGAAAAACCTAGTTTCCAAGGAAACTTCCCACTATAGACATTGCTTCCATTGATCTGAGAGAAATCTAAGAAAAAGCTGGCTAAAGCATTGTTTGAAACTAGGAGATAAGACCTCTTACCATACTTACTTTATTAATAATTTGGCTTGCCCTGACCCTCGGGTATTATCAGTCTATTAACATATTTATGGAACGTCTGCATAGAAGTACAATTCAAGTCCCTAGCAACGAAAGTACTAGCAATCTGCTTTGGGAAGATTAAACACAGGATAGACAGATAATTGGTAGATAATAATGATGAAGATAGATATATTAATGATAGAAATAGATGGATGGATTAATAGATGATAGATTAATGATAGAGATGGATGCTGAATAGATAGATACATGTTTGGACAGAGGGTTGGACAGGTAAGTACCAACATGGGAAGACACTAACAACATCAACGAAAAGAGAACAATGCGTTGACACCTACAACAAGCCAGATACTGGCCTGTTGATCAGAAACGCCATCAAACCTGCCATTGTTAATTCCTTGCAGCAACACTATGAGAAACCATCTTCCCCGTTGGCCAGATAAGAAGCCGCCATCCAGAGAGGTTAAGCAACTTGCCCAGAGCCATGCAGCCAACCAGCCCATCCAAGTCTCTCTGTTTCTGACTCAGAGTACACCCCCTCACACCCCCAATCCCAGCTCTGAATTGCCTTTGTTCTGTGTGAGAACATCTGAGAAACAAATATTGAGAAAAGCCCCAAACCACTGTTTATTGAGAACCTGAAACCGGCTCCTCGGCCATTCCTGTTCTAGCTGCCTGTGAGGTTCCCGGGTGAAAGTGAGGCCTCTCTGAAGAAATGAAAGTGCTTTCTCTTCGCCAACCCACATAGAAATGTTTTTGAGGCTGGCCAGGCTCCAGAGGTGCACTAAGGAAGCTGGTTGGGGGCCAAAGGCACCCAGGGTGCACTGTGGGCTGAGGCCCTGCCCTTCTCGCAATCGCATTTGCTCACCCTCCCGCCTTGCTCTGCCTCCCGTGTCCTCCCTCCAGGACTGGCAGGGGTCTGGCAGGAGCTCAGCCATGACCAAGAGAAAAGGAGGTGTCTCTGGGCATCTTGCCACAGCCTCAGCTCTCTCCCTACCCCACCAGCTCTCTTGGGGTGCAAGAAGGCCCAGCCTCAAGGGAATTCCCTGTGCCTATCCCACAAAGCTGGAGCCACAAGTGAGTTTGGGCCGCTGGCTATGATGAGGGAGGGACTCACGGCTCAGCGAACCCTGTCAAAGCACTTCTGTTAAGCAGGGTTGGTTGACTGTGGAGGAGGAAGCCCTCCATCTCTGGGATGCCCCTAAAGGGACTTTGCAGGGAGTTCGAGTCCTCTGTGTGAGGGCTCAAGTGGGGCAGGAGGAGGATAGGGAAACACAGCCATATTTCTTCTGCCCCTTCCTGGGTTGGCCTGAGGAGCCTCTATCCTCCATTCTCCTGGCCAGTCTGGAAAACCCTAAGTCCTGGGATATGAAAGGCTCCTTTAACAATAAATAGGCTTTCTGCTTATCTCCCCCCCCCCCCAAAAAAAAAAAAGCTCTTAAAATGTAAAAATAGAAATCAGAGAACAGTTGAGTTCTCGTTTTATGGATGTGAAGTGAGTGGCCTGCCCAAGGTCTGCTGCTAACTCCCACTCCATCACACCAGGATGGCGAGTGTCTTCCACATTTAGAGCCTGGAATGGTGGGTGTATCTCCCACTTTACCTGACTCTCATGGGTCTTTGATCTCAGGCTATCTCCCAGCTGGGGTCCATGGCTAAGACACAAACTTAGAATCAACCCCCACCTCAGGCAGCCAACAGCCACAAGCAGGAGCTGGGCAATTCCCACAGACACCAGGCACACGGGTCAGAGCCCTACTGAGCTGCGAGCTCCACCCACATCTGTTTCTGCCCAGCAGGTTTGGCAGCTCCCGCCCTCCCAGAGAGAACCCCAGCTCCTTCCCAGAGTGGCTGCAGTTTGGCTGTGGGCCCACATTCAAGGAGTGAGGGCAGAGGATGGAAAGAAAGCTGGGGACTCAGAAAATCATGCCCTGCCTGAAAGTCCTGCCTGAAGGCCAGAAAGACTTGCTCTAACAGAGTCTCAACAGCTGCCTGGTAAGGGAACTGCTGGCCTCTCTTTGGTGCTTGGAAAGAGGGAAGGGAAAGAGATCCAAATACAAGCCCTGCTGGGACTGAGGGAAGGGCGCCGGGCCTGGAAATTGCTAAGCCCCTGATTTGTGTCAGGTAACACATCTCAGAACAAATAGCAGAGCCAAGACTCAAGCCCCTTCTGGCTGACACCGGAGCCACAGGTGTTCAGCACTGTGCTGCCCACCAGCCAAGACCAGCAGACAGGGGGCACACCATGCATTATTTGACTTTCTGTGACTTTCTTATGGAGAATCTGTGGCAATAATGCCTTTTCTCACTCACCCTAATTCAGGCTCCACTCCTGCTTCCCAGCAGATGATTCTATCTAGCAGCGACTGAGGACAGGCACACCTTGCCTGAGTGGGAAGAGGGCTGGAGTTACATGTTTGAGCTTCACAGTGTTTATGTGATGGAGATACTGGAAATGGGAGTGAAAATTCAGACATAATGGAATTATCTCTGCTCCTCAGAGCCAGTCCAGAAGAAGGTGCCTTCAGCCTCCTAGTGTACTATCCTTTTTGAGGTGGTACCCGTCAGCTTACACTCTGGATGGTGTCTTAGAGTATATTTAAAAGAGAATGAGTTTTGAGGATCTCTTAGAGCAGGATCACTGAATTCCACATGGAAGACATGGAAGGCAGAGAATTAAAACTATTATTTACTGAAAGTTATCCATTCCCATTTGTCAGATGGGAAAACTGAGGCTCTGAGTGGTTAAAGATTCAGGTGTGTCTGAATCCAAGGCTCAAACATCTACAAGTAAAGGTGGGAGCTTGCCAGAGATGCCCTCAGGGAGGGTAAGTGCATAGCCTGCCCCTTCTCGGGAGCCTCCTAGGACCTCCTGCGTACCATGTCCCAGCAGGTGCAGAAGTTTAGTGGTTCTAGCCAGAATCTGTGTTGCAATGGAGGGATAAGCCTCAGGACACTGCTCTCCACTGGCTCGGTGCACCTCCCATTAAATGCTGTTCCTAGCACCTTTATCAGAACTGGTGGCCTAAGCCTTCATTCAGGCTGGCTGATCATAAATAGCCAACTTACTGATTATCTCCCTTGCCTCATAGGGTGACAGCACCAGTGGCACTTGTCACTCAGAATGTGCTATGGATGCAACACTATCCTGAAAATAAGTTTGGTATAAGAAGGACAAGTGTCAAGTGGAATTGGTTCAGCTTGGGGGCTAGAGTCACTCTTCCTAGATTCAGTGCAAAGAACTTAAAAAGTGCAAATAATTCAGAAAACATAGATTCAAATTATGGCCGTTTAATTGTGTGTGACCTCAACCAAATACTTCCACAAATTTGAGATTCAGCTCTAATAATTAGCACCCACTGCCCCCATGGGCAAGAGAATTAAATGAGATTTTACCACCAAACAAGGCATCTAGCACCTTGTGTGCATTTAGAAGGCTTTTCCAGCTTCTCTTTTCTTCCATTAGAAAATAAGGCACATTCAGAAACCTATCTGACCAAGCAGGGTAGGATGGGATCACAGTTTTGGCTCTCACCTGGGCAAAGCAGCTCAAAGCATGAGACTCCGTAGAGGAGGTTCGGAGGCCCAGGGTGAAATATTCCCCCTTTCTAATAGAGGGTTGACCACAGGGAAATAACTATTCAATAGGAGTCTTGGACCTGAAGATTAGATGGTTCTCTGACTTAGTTGATTGAGGTCAGCTTCCTATAGGAGGGGTAGGAATTGAGGAATATTCCAAAATGAGAACCGGGATAATACAAGCCAGACTAGGAAGAAGTCACAGATAGCCAAGGGCTGGGGAAAGGACCTGAGTTTAAGTGGGTCAGAGACTGACCATAGGTAAGCCTCCATAGCCTTGTCCAACATCTGGAGGGCCCTCCTTCTTTGTCCACCCTGCAAATACAGCACATTCTATAGAAATCAAATGACCCTCTCTGTGATTTCCATCCTGGCACTGTCCCACCGCCCCCCAGTGGAGCTGACCCTCAATTCCTTTGCATACTAAATATCCTCTGACCTCTGGCCCTATTGTAGCATGGTTATAGGGAACACCAATTCACCACTTATATCTCTCTCTCCCCTACTAGAAGGGAGCTCTCATGGTGCCTGTGTGTGTCTAGAGAACAAAGAAGATAGGCCTCCAGATGTTGGTTCATAGAAGAAGCTCGTACAGCCTTATGAAAATTGAATGAAGTGATGGAAGATATGGAAGACCCTCCATAGACCCTCTTAAACTCAGTGCTGGGACAGGGGGAAGGACAGGGATTGGACAGGTGGGCCAAAAGGAGAGTGTGAATATGATCATGGGTAGATTGATGATGTTGATTTTACAGCTGATATTTTGGATGAGAGGGAAGAAGACCTAAGATGACAGAGAGCAGAATTGTGAGAGCTGAACTATGTACAAAGATATTCATTACTGACTTTGTAACAGTAAAAACTTTAGAAAAGTATCTTTGCATTCATAATAGGACTTGTGTTCTGTAAATGATGCCTTCATATTTTGAGACACCTTATAGCCATTGGAAAGAATGAACTGACAGGGAAGGTGTCACTGACATTGGGAAAGAGCATGTTTCATGGTGCAGGGAGAATACGCTGGGGCCGCTTGCTTGGATTCAATTCTGCCCCTATCTTGCTACATGGCCTTGGGAACGTTTCTTATCTTCTCTAAACCTCAGCTTTCTTATTTGTAAAATGAATAGAATGTAGTAAATATTTTAAAAAGTAGTAAGGATTCCAGATATGTTTAGTTAAGTGTAAGTATGTTTTAAGTAGTGAATATTTGCTATGTTAATTGACATAAATAGCCAAAAAAAAAATGCTATTGCCCCAACTTTGCTTTTTAGTTTTTGCTTCATGAAGAAATACAGTTATATACAAACATCTATAATATATATACATATATATGTATGTGTGGGTAAAACAACTGTTAATAGTGGTTATCTCTGAAGTATGAGATTAAAGAGAAGAAATGAGGGAGGGACTTATACTTTCTTTGTTTTATTTTTGCTTTTTTAAATAGACTATTTTTTAAAGCAGTTTTAAGTTCACAGCAATATTGGGCCTCCTTTCCCCACAAACAGCTTTCCCTACTATCCGCATCCCACACACAGGAGTGGGTACATTTGTTACAATTGATGCACCTTTGTTGACATTGGGACTTACACTTTTAACTTTATGCATGCCTGTTTTATTTTCATTTCTACAATGAACACATATTGGTTTTGTAGGTAAAGTAATATTAATGAAAGGCTCAGTCACACCCTAAGGTCTAGAATGGCTAGATTCTATTAGTAGGAAGTAGCCTGGTTCACAGGGTTACCAGTTTTCACGGAGAAGGGGTGATCTACTCTGAAGTTACCTGGGAATAGGGCCTGAGCCTGAGAACCCCCATTCTGCTGTCACCAGCATGACAGGCCACAGGCTGGCCTGCCTGGCTGCCTCCCACTCTCCCAGAGGGACATCTGACAGCAGCCCCTAACCTAAGGAGGCCAGCCCATGGGCCATGCTTTCTAGAGCACAGGCCAGCTGCACAGCTTCAGGGCACTCAGGGATCAGGCCTGGGAGGTCTGGGGAGCAGCGGGTGTCCTAAGGCTGACTAAGGCGTCTCTTGTGAAGGAAGAAACTAATGAGAGGGAAAAGGTGGGGAGAAGGCAGCCAGCCCTGGATTCAAAGTCTCCTCTGGCATTTACTAGCAAGGTATCCTTTCCATGAGCCTTTTTCTCCTCATCTTGACACAGGAACTGACCCACCACACAAAGCCACTGTGAGGATGAAGTAAGAATATCTGGGGGAAGGTAGCTAATTTATTACCTGGCACATAGAAGGTTCCTATTACCTACACACTGGCCTCACAAGCCGAGACCATGGGATAAATAGAATACATGGCTTGCTCAGGGTGAGTGTGGAGTTGGGGGTGTCCATCCGGGAAAAGTCAGGACAAGGACAGGGTAAGAATATTCTTTGGGATCCCAGGAGAGTTTCTGGTGCTGATAAACAAGCTCTCCACCCTTTTGGGGGGGGGGGGGTGTATATAAATCATAATCCTCCAAAATGAAGTCATTCCCAGGGAATACAGGGAGCAGGAGCTACAGAAGGTGTGGAAAGAGGCTGCTCCCATACATGTTGAGAAAATGGGGAACCCGCCACCCTTGTTGAGAAGCTGCCATTCACCTTGTCCACTCTGTTTCCCCAGGTGATTCCTTTTTCAACCCCTCTGAGTGAGCAACAATCCAACATGAACTACAGTCTCCAGTTGACCTTCGTGTGTCTGTGTCTCTTCACTCAGAGGTGAGCTTTGCTACCCGGAATGGCCTTGGTCTGAGTCATTTTGTGTACAGGCATGTGGTTGAGGTGCAGGGTGGGTGAGTGGAAGTTCTTCCTACTTACCTACAACAAGGCAAAACCCAGGCCGTTCAATTCCCTGGAGCACCAGAACGATGAAACCTCTCACCATTTATTCTAGTTAGAGAAGAGACATTTCCAAAGTGGTTGTAGATGGAGGAACCCTTGTGTTTCTGGAGAAAACACCCGGAGCATTCCCGAATGATGACCCATTTTGATCTGTTGCAAATGGGTCATAAAATGGCAATGCTGACTTAACAGCTGGAAATTAAGAGATTTCTCTTTAGGCAGGTCACTGCTGGTGCACAGGTACCACACATGCATTCCCATAAGCACAAGCTCAAGTTTATGTGCACACATGTTTATTCACACATAAACAAGCACATGCAACAAAATCCATTTGTGTTTTCCAGGTTGTATGTCCAGGGGAGTCAGTTTAACATCGAGGTCAGCCGAAGTGACAAGTTTTCCCTGCCTGGCTTTGAGAACCTCACAGCAGGATATAACAAGTTTCTCAGGCCCAATTTTGGTGGTAGGTTATCCTTTGTGTTCCGGACATCAATTCAAAAGGACAGGACAGGACAAAATGTGGAGGAGGGTTTCAGAAGGTTTCATTCGACTCTATTCTCTTAATCTGCGGCCTAGTTAGGGATTGGCAATGATGGATGAGGACAGCTACTAATGACTTTTCATGCTACCTTGAAGAAAGCACTTTGCCTCTCCACCTGCAAGGTAAAGAAATACTCTTTCCCACGAATAAGGTTGCAAGAGCCTCCTAACAACTGCTCACACACTTTCTTCTGACCCTACTTCCAGTGTCATTAGTCAAGGAACTCCCCGTATGCCACCAGGACTACCTCACCTGGTCTTCCTGCCTCCAGCCTGCCCCTTCTCAACTAACTCCTCACACCTGGGTCACTTGCCCAGGACACCCATATGTGCTCCAGCATCCTCACATACAGTCCTAGCACGGGGGCCCTTCCCAGCCCAGCCTCTGTGAGACTACCATGCTCATTCTCCCCAGTTCTACTTCCTCCGTCCTCCTACAATGATCCCCCTCTGCCCTGACGGCTTCCCAATAGCCTTGGCCTCCCAGGCCTCTGAACCTTTACAGAGGCTGTTTTTCTGCCTAGAATTGCTGCTGCCAACTTGACTCCCTGGAAAAATGTCAATGTTTCCTTCTTGTCTCTGAAAAGGCTCCTTCCTCTGAGCTGCCTTCCCTGAGTCCTCCAGGCCTCATCCCCTTTCTTTACCTTTTATTTTGAACATACCTTGAAACCATACCCATTAACCTGTTATACTGTAACCAGTTTTAGGTCTGTCCCAGCTCTAGGCTACAACACTTTGAGGAGTCTTGCTTCGTTACAGCACTAACCCCAGAAGTTCAATATTTGACAAGTAAAAAGTTGTCAATTAATACTTGTTGAAAGACCGAGGCAAGGAGGGAGGAAATGAGACTAACTACACACCTCCTCAGAGCAGAAAGTGATAGAAAGAGCCTTGGAATTGAACAAGGCTGAATTTGGCTCCTAGCTCTGCTGCTTGGCAAGTACCTTAGCTTTCTAAATCTCAGTTTCCCTTTCTGTAAAATGGGGATGTCCCATCTATCTCACAGTGTGTAAGCCTGAAGCATGGTGCCTGCGAATCTACAGGGTACACTGCATTTCAATCCTTTCTCCTTTCTGCTTCTCCCTTCAGATGACAAAACTCTCTGGTCAGGTCTAGGATTCATGTGTTTGTTAGTCCAGCCCCTCTGAAGAGCAGACAGAGTGGCTGGACTAACTTAGTGGAATAATACAGTGCAGGTCTGACCCTGGGGGGAGGAGAGAGGGAAGGAAGTGTCTCAGATGGCAATGCAGTCCTAAGTGTGCTTAGAAAGGCCACCAGGGAGTCCTGGAGCCAATGTTGCCATCAGAGAAATCCCAGCTCTCTTCCTCCAAGGAGAACAGGCCTGCCTTAGTATCCCCACTGCGTCAGCCCCTGGTTAGCCGCAGCCCATGGGAAGCATGGCCTCAGAGCAAGTATGGTGACAGATTCCACAGCACAATTAACAGGGCCCTCAGTCAATTACACCCTTCATTTGGAGATTTGAGAGAGTCATTTGCATGCCCACTCTATCAGGGCTTGAGATACTTATGTTAAGGAACCTAGAGAGGTTTCCTTGTCCCCTGGTGTTCCCAGGCTTTGCTGAAGCATGTGAGTCTGCACACCTTCACTAGGTCCACTCAACAGCAGGCCAGTGCTTGCAGGGCTCTTGGGCAAGGAGCTCATTCTAAGAACAGGGTTGTGAGGCCCAGTTCCACCTAGGGTGAAAATGGGGCACAGGACCCTCAGTCGGAAAGAGAGGAAGGCACACCTTGTTTCATGCCTTTCAGCACTTTGCCTCCTAAAGGAACCTATACCTGCATCAAGCCTGGAGGCGCATGGAGTAGCCATCACCCTCCATAATGCCTGTGCATGCAGATTCTAGGACCCTGAGGTTCCCTAAGAGACGAGCCTTCCATAGGATTATTCCACGACTGAGCTGGACAGAGCAAAGGTTTGTAAGTGGACAGTAGTGAGCACCACCCAGGACTGGCTTCCATCTCTTTCCTAGGAGAAAGCTGCCCTCTGGTGGCATAGCTTACTTGTATAACACACGGAGAAGAAGAGCAAGCTTTAGTCCATAAAAAAAAAAGTCAACCGAGAAAAGGCCTGGACAAGACTCTGTAGAAATAAACTAAACAAAAAACAGTGGGACTGGAGCTCTTGTGTGTTTTCCATTCTCTACATTCTTCAGGGAGGGGAACTAGCACTTACCAATAGCACTTAAAATAGATGCTATGACCTTCCCAACCCAACCTCGATGACAGGCACTTGTCTTACTCCGTTTCGTGCAGCTATAATCGGATACCTGAGACTGGGTAATTTATTTTTGAACTGGGTAATTTTTTGGCTTGCAATTCTGGAGGATGAGAAGTCTCACATCAAGATGCCAGCGTCTGGAAATTGTATCATCACATGGCAGAAGGCACAAGAATAAGAGAGATGAAAGACGGGCCTCAACTTCGCCCTTTTGTGATGGTACCAATCCTGGCCATATGGATGGGCCTAATCACCTCTTAACGGTTTCTCCTTAATACTGTTACAATGGTAATGAAATGATTTTTGGAGAAAACAAAACTTCAAACCACAGCAGCACCAGTAACTCTGTGTTACAGGTGAGAAACTATAGCTCAGAGAGGATTAGCAATTTGCTCAAGGTCACAAGGCTGTTCAGTGGCCAGCATGAATTCACACACCTCTCTCTGACTCCAGGCTTTTCATCTTGAGCGTCATCTTGCTACCTGGCAGGCAAAAGGCCACTTAGCAACCACACCCCTTCAGCACTTTCCAAAGTCTGCCCTCAAAGATCTCCCCCTTTTCCACCACGTATTAACACTGAACCATTTGTCAATTATATTTGCTCCAAAACCCTTTTTCCAAATTCCTGCCTGCATTCAATACCTTGATTTCCTTAGGAGAATAATCATGTTGCTTTGCTGGATTCCTACTCGTTACATGTTATTAAGCTCCTTTTGAATTCCATCTCCCTTCTATCTGGTTAATGCATTGCTACAGTCCCTTGTGGCACTCCCCAGGGGTTATTTATAGCAATGTTATTGCATTTATTAACCTGGTGAACAAAGTTGTTCATTTTCCAAAATTAGCTAGGATTATAAGAGAGAGGAGCAGGGAAGGGAAATGCTATATTTTGAATACCTACTATGATGTGATGGACAGACATGATGCTGGGAGCTTTGTACAGAGAACCATTTATGAGCATTTTCTGGTTCATAAAAAAATGTTGGGCAGGCACTTCATCTACAATCTCTTTTGCCCCACTTTACAAAGACACTATCATACACCTAATCTCATTTAACTCTCTCCTTGACCCCAGAATATCCTAGTATTATCTCCACTTTACAGGCAAGAAAACCACAGCTCTGAAAGATTTGGTAACTTTCACGGACCACAGAACTGAGATGTGACAGAGCTGGGGTCCAGGCCCTTTCGTCTGCATTCCACTCTAAGCAGGAGCAAATGCCTAGCATCGCCTGCCTGGCCTGGCTCTCGACAAGGTGGCTCTGACACCTCGTTCTTTAAAGCTAAAACTGGATCTCACTGGAGTTGGGTCTGTCTGCTGAGACTTCAGGACTGAGACCTAAAAGTCTGCATACAGGACCAAGTGGGGAAGGTTCCAGAATTCTAAATAGTTTAGGGTTCCAGGGGAGTAAAGGAACAGAAGGAAAGGGTCAGGAGGTCAGTAAAAGCTCAGCTATGAGTAGTCTTGAATGCTGTCTGGTGGTAAATTTACTTATGGGGTGGGGAGACATCTGCCCAGATTACCAAATCTCTGTTACGTTTCTAAATGATTAGTTCCTTGCAAGCGCCATAGGAAAAACTCTCCATGGAAGAAGGAGCAAATATCTCATTGCTATGTTCTTTAAAATATACACAAATTAAACAGTGTCATCTCTCCTATGCATTAAGGTAACTATATATTTTTCATATACTGTACACAATGGTTACACGTGAGACAGGAAAGATGGAAATTAACTTCTTACTCTTTATACTTCCAGATTATTTAAATTTTTCTAACGAGCCAGTATTACTTTTGTGGTCTTTAATCTTCTTCTTCTTCTTTTTTTTTTTTTTTTTTTTTTTTAGACAGAGCCTCAAGCTGTCGCCCTAGGCAGAGTGCCATGGCATCACAGCTCACAGCAACCTCCAACTCCTGGGCTTAAGGGAGTCTCCTGCCTCTACCTCCCAAGTAGCTAGGACTACAGGCGCCCACCACAATGCCCAGCTATTTTTTGGTTGCAGTCATCATTGTTGTTTGGCGGGCCCAGGCTGGATTCGAACCCGCCAGATCAGGTGTACGTGGCTGGCGCCTTAGCCGCTTGAGCCACAGGCGCCGAGCCTAATGTTTTTTTAATGCATGAGTGTAGTGGTAGGAAACCTTATGTTTGTGTTTCTATGCATTTCTGATTTTTTCTTCATTCTCAGGAGAACCAGTTCAGATCGCACTGACTCTGGACGTTGCAAGTATTTCTAGTATTTCAGAGAGTAACATGGTAAGTTTTGCCCCTTTGCATTCTGTCCAAGGAACCCCTTTCATTCTGTTTAATGGGGGTACACTTTCTAGCTACTCAACAACAGAAAAGAAAGACTTAGAGCCCTCCTCCCTCTGGAATGGCGAGCTGGAGACCTATCCCAAAACTCAAGACAGTGGAAGATTCTTATAGAACAGATGTCCTAAATATCAAGAAGAAAACAGATTACAAGGCCAGGAGGTGTGAAACAAGGAATGGAGTGGGTGCATTTGGTAAATAAGAGAAATGAATGAAAGTGTAGTAGGCAAGGCTGGTATCACACAGTCCTTCAGAGAGGAGACAACAGGTTGACGAAAACTAGCAATCAAATGACCACTGTTAACAATCCTGTCACTTAAGAGAACACATTAAACACAAACTCAGCAGAGTGCGGTGGCTCACGCCTGTAATCTTAGCATTCTGGGAGGGCGAGGTGGGTGGATTGCTTGAGCTCAGAAGTTCAAGACCAGCCTGAGCAAGAGTGAGCCTCCTCTCTACTAAAAACAGAGAAAGGTAGCTGGGCATGGTGGTGCATGCTTGTAGTCACAGCCTCTGTGTTGTTTGACCCTAGGAGTTTGAGGCTGCTGTGAGCTATGATGATGCCTTGGCGGCTCGCCAAGAGGGCTCAGTATGCTTTCTGCATAAGTCCTAGACAATCCCAAGCACTTAGCCCACCAAAACCTTCAACAATTTGGTAAGGCCTTTAATCTACGGCAATGTGAGCTCACATGCCAAGCAAGTTAAAGTCCTGAATGTGACAGTGGGAATTATTATCTAAACACATAAGGTAGTTAGTTTTTCTTATAAGCCACCACCCCCAGACATAACTTTATTCACCAAAGTCTGTGTACACTTGATCTAAGGGTAGGCTGAGAGGGTACTTTTCTTCTGTTTGGGGTTTTTTCTCCTCCCCATCCTTTTCCACCCACTGCCTTCCCCTCAGGACTACACGGCCACCATTTATCTCCGACAGCGCTGGACAGACCAGCGGCTGGTGTTCGAAGGCAACAAGAGCTTCACTCTGGATGCTCGTCTTGTGGAGTTCCTCTGGGTGCCAGACACCTACATTGTGGAGTCAAAGAAGTCCTTCCTCCATGAAGTCACTGTGGGAAACAGGCTCATCCGTCTTTTCTCCAATGGCACAGTCCTGTATGCCCTTAGGTAAGTGGACACCAGCAACCTCAGGGTCGGCGGGGAGGTAGCTGGATGCATCTTAAGTAGCTCTAAAGCACTAAAACACTGTGAGGGCCCATGTTTCCCATGCATCTGCCTTCTTAGATCCTTGTCTTCATAGCAGAAGGGCCTTCTCTCGTTTAGTCTGGTTCAGTAAGCATCTTCAGGACACCTGCTCTGTGCCAGGCCCTATGCCAGGCACTGAGGACACAGAGCTGAATAAAACATTGCCTCAAGGACATAGATGTGGAGACTAAGGAAGTCCCAGGTGCTGGGACCCAAGATGGGGTTTAGGGGATTGGTTTGAAGGTAATGTTAAAGGATGCTTTCACAGCTCAGTCTTACAGGGTACAAGGAAGTTAGTGAGGGGGTGAAGGAAGAGCAACTATAGGAGCAAACAGAGAGGTGCTCGCAAGGAACTTTCCGTAGTGGAGCTGAGCTTCATGCTCAGACAGAAAATCAAGATGTGGTGTCCCATAGCCTCTGGTGCCTGCTGCCCTGGGAGCCCTTTTGCCCTCCCCAAATCCCTGAGGCTGAAAGTTCCTTTCATCCAATTGTCCGTGGAGCCTCTGGTTGGCTGGAACAAGAAACTAGAACAGGAAAGGTGCTCCCTGGCTATTGCCTGGGGAAACCCCCAGGGGAAGACTCAACCATGTCTGTATAAGGACAGTGCAAACCTAATGCTCCCAGAGGCCTTGAGGAAGAGGCCAGGAACCAGGCATGCATGGGGTTGACCTTTAATCCTAAGTCAGAATCGGAAGTTGTAAAGAAAAGATTGAGCTAACCCATAAAAGTGAATTTCTGGATACACCGGAGCTGCACTGAATTTAGCAAAGACCAGCCCAAATCCTAACTCCTCTGTCATGAAACCTAACTAGACTTCTCTTTTGACCACCATTGCAATCAGCAATAATGTCCCCTCTCCCCATGTTCCCTCGGTATGTGTGTGCCAGTGTGTACGTGCATGTGTGTGTGTGTACATGTACTCTGCCTGTGTCGTGGCTTATACCACAGTCAGTCTTGTGTGAGGATTGCAATCAGCATTGGTTTAATAGCCTGGCTCTAGAGTCAGATTTGGGTGCAAATCCTTGCTTGGTTCCTTAGCAGCTCTGTGGTCTTAGGCAAGTTACTTGACTCCCTGACCCTGTTTCATCAGCAGCAAGATAAGAATAAAAATATTTCCTACCTACTAGGGCTGTACAAAGGGTAATGCTTGCCAAACACTCAGGGACTGGCTCACAGTAAGCACTCATAAACAGCAGCTATCCTTATCCTCTGCCTTCCTTAAGGGAGGGTAAGCCTCCTTGAGGTGGGCATCAGGTTGTAATCACCTCCATTGCCCCCAGGCACCTAGCACAGTGTTTAATAAATAAGGGTGCTTAATAATAGATGACACTGAGGAAAACACAAGTTAAAGTCTTGCTGAATAAAATCTCCGTTATGAGGACTTCATTGACTTTTCATTTTCTCTTTCCCTTTTTTTTTTTTTTTTTTTTTTTTAGACAGAGTCTTACCCTGTCACCCTGGCTGGAGTACAGTGGCATCATCATAGGTCACTATGATCACCAACTCTTGGGCTCAGGCATTCTTTCTGCCTCAGCCTCCCAAATAGCTGGGACTATAGGTGCACATCACCAGGCCTGGCTAATTTAACTATTTTTTGTAGAGACAGTGTCTCACTTTTGCTCAGGCTGGTCTCAAACTCCTGACCTCAAGTGATCCTCCTGCATCAGCCTCCCAGAGGGCTAGGATTACAGACGTGAGACACCACATCCAGCCTTGACTGATCTTTAATTGAACATCCCTGGGTGTTAAACCCCATGAGCCACACTACCTGGTACCTCCACTTGCTCTGCGTTCTCATCCCCAAGAGTGGGCGGGCCCTGTGAGAAGAGCACAGCCAGGAGAACTGGGCTCTGGGTTAGCTCTGCCACTCAGAGCCATGGGGACCCAAGCAAGCCCCTAAGTCTGCTGCCAAATGGTGACGATAATGACAGTGAGTACAGTGCTAGCCCCACGCAGGTCTACCATCAAGATTGAATTCTAAAGCTGAGATGCAAAAGCATCTCAAACAAGCCCGGGAGTGAGTCTGGTCTGTGATGTTGTTGGAAGTTTTGCCTCTTCATTGCCAGAATTCTCACTTTCTCCACTCAGCACCCAGTTTTAATGGAGCCTCCCAGGCATTGTTTGGGGGCAGAAAACCTCAAGGAAGATTTGGATGCAGGCTCCAGGTCACATGTCCGTTGTAAGCGTTCAAGTGGCAGTTCTCTTGCAGTGACCCTTGGATAGGAATGTATACTTTCTATAGATTCATCATAACCCTTTTTGAATGCATTCTTCCCTTCTTAGAATCACAACAACTATTGCGTGTAACATGGATCTGTCTAAATACCCCATGGACACACAGACATGCAAGTTGCAACTGGAAAGCTGTGAGTATAAATACCACAGGCTCCTGAGATGATCTTCCTGGGTAAAGAGTGTCCTGAAGATAGTGGCCTTCCTTTTCTTGATACTGATTCCCAATGAACTCAGCCCTTCTGACTATACTTTATGAGATGTTTAAAGACTTCTCAAAGAAACACCCTACAACCTTACCTCTTTTGGAGAGAATCGTTATGTGTCAGTACCAAATATCTCCAAAAGAAATGCTTTAATATCAAGGAATGCTTTAGTAGTCCAGACCGGGGGTCAGAAAACTATAGCCCTTGTGCCAAATCCAGCTCATCACCTGTTTTTGTAAATAAATTTTTATCGGCACACTGCCATGCCTGATAACGTCGATGGCTGCTTTCACACTGCACTGGCAGAGTTGAGGTTTTGTGATAGAAACCGGGAGATCCATAAAGCCTAAAACATTAACATTCTTCTTTAAGAGCTTTTAAAAAACTCCACTAAGCGGATTCCATGTGAAATTCCAAGAAGGAATATTATCTCCCAAACTGATTTATCCATGGAACCTTGTTTCCTGAGGATTTTGCGAGACACTCATTTTATAGAAAACATTTTGGTGAAAACAGATCTAGACTAGCCTCTAATACCTAAACTTCTAACGTTTTATTTATGTCATCTCTCTGGCTGCCAATTCTCAAAAGGTCTCTGATTCCAGGTGAGTTCTTCATGAATCACTCCATGGCCATGATCAGATTAGCCATCCACCCATCCTCCCTTACTCCACCAAGATCAAATTAGTCACGGTCCCTCTAGACACTGATGAGAAGGTCATAGACCTTTCATCAATGTCCTATTCATCTGTCAGCAAGTATGCCTATGGCTATCCTTTTAGTTCTAGAAAGCCTCAAAAGCTTTCTTTTCTTCTTTGTTCTAGCGCAAAGCACCATAGTTAATAGGAACGCCTCACTCTCCAGTTTCAGAGGAAATAGAAAGGCTAGTGGGGACAGACTTCTAGGAGGAGGTAACAGAATGTCTTATATGACCTCAGCCTGCTGTTGCCCTGGTCTCCTTGGCCAAACAGCTTTTTCATTGACAATAATAATAAATGTTCTTTCCCTAAAAATAACATAGCATCTATTTACTCATTGCTTACTCACTTCATGCCAGATACTATATTAGACACTTTCTGAACAGTATTATAAGATAAATATTATTTTTCCCATCTTGCTAATATAGAAATGAAGGCTTATTATTTGCTAGCTTTCCCAAGGGAACACAGTAAGTAGCAACACTGGACTGGAACCTAGGTAGAATGGATCCAAAGTCCAAAAGTCCCCCAACTCTAATAGTCCTTCCACTGGGCTGAAGAGTCGCACAGAGATTTTGCTCCAGGGCCTGTCTGTAATCTGAGCTATATATTTTTCCTGAATATAACATAAAGTGCTTTCTAACAGTAGTAGGGGATAATGAAAAGCTTTTAATAACTCCTTCCCAGTTTCTCCAGTGCCCATTTATTATCATTATTTTGCCCCAAATTGAGTAACCACATGATGCTTGTATTGGATTCCCCAAATCCTGCCAGAATGTTAAACTGAATTACAGTGTGATTGCCATCCAGTGGTCCCAAACATATTCCTGTGCCAGTGCCTTCCCATTACTTAGGGCCAACACCAGTGTTTTTCCTTTCCGGTGTGTCCTAAGGGATGTCTTTTGCCTCATTCTAGTACGTTAGTTCTTTATATTGTCCCACTAAAGTCTCCAGCTAGTCTAGATGGCTGGTTGAGCTCCATCTGTCTATCCTCATTTAAATGCATCCATTTCCCCCATTTAGCAACTAAATGATGATCTGTGTTAGACACTGTGGTACATGCTTGCCATACAAAAATAAAAATGATGTTCCAGTCTTCAAGAAGTCTACAGTCTAATAGAGGATACAGGACTTTAAATAATTATGACAATAAATGGTAACAATCAAAAGTAATGGTATTATAAAAGCCTGGGGGGAGTTGGAGATTTCCCAGCAGAAATGTCACTTGAAATGAGACATTTGGGATAGGTTGGAACTGGCCAGGAGGATAAAGGGTAGGACTCAGAATCTGCTAAGACAGAAGCAAGAAAGAACACAGGAGAGGTTAGACCCGGCGAATATGCAAAGCAGTCATTGACACTTATCACACGTTACTTGATATACATAAACTTTAAACAGTAATTCTAGGAAATGGTTATCTAAATTGTCATCCGGGGATCTGCTCCCAATGAAGAATGAGGATTTACTCCAAACTGCTGTGTAACAAATGAATTCCCTGGCATTGTCAAATAATACCTGAGGAACAATATCTCCATGGTTCTTCAGTAAAGTGCTCTGAATTTCCCATCAAACTTGGGCACCTCTGATAGGCAGACAGCACCTCAGATATGATTTATTAAGGTATCAAAGGATGTCTTGTGTCTGGGGCCAGAAGGCAGACTATAGTCCAGCTTCAGAGAGTAGTGGACACTCACTCCTTACGGAAGGTCACCAGGGGGCAATATCAGAGAAGCACAGTCATTGAGGCAAAAGCCATTTTTCACAAAGTAGACATTTAATTAAAGACTTAGACAACAGATTAATTATCTTATTGATTAAATGCATGCAAAACCTTCTTGAAGCAATGCAGCTGTTTGGTGGCAGAATAAAATTTGAGGTTATCAAGAAGAGAACTCATTTTCGGTCCCACGTGGAAAAGGTAATTATCCTCCATGTATCATGACTGGGCGCAGCTCAAATCCCAGAAGTAAGATTCTCCTGGAAACTTCAGCACTCTGTTTGTACAAGTATCATCCCCAGTGAGCAGAGGAAGCTTTTGCTGAATGTTTAGTAGCAGTTTGGGGGTACAGAAGCCTCACTAAGGGTTTTTTCTAAATGTCATCCCTAGAAAAGAGTTGGTACCATCCCATAACTTCCCATGTCCACTCAGAGACACAGAGGTGATAAGGTAATAATTGTGAGCATTTACTAGTTATAAAAGCAAAGTGTAGGAACTTGTGTTATTCACGTTTACAGATACCTTTTATTCCTTTGGAACCATCGGCCTATGCAGACAGCTAGCTTCAGTCCATATTTGGGGGCTACCAGGGGAATGCCCACAAGTAATTGTTACCTGGAAATCTCCTAAGAGCTCATTACTATTTCTTTGCTCCATGGAGGGAAAAATACACTTTTCTAAACAGTGGATGCCATACACTGAGATTTAACAAAATGTTAAACCCAACACTGGTGTCACATTTCCTGATAGCTTTTGAAAACTAAGGCAATATAGATTTGTGTTTAAGACTACATACAGTTACTGGATTCCCAAATCTGTGTAACTCTGGGTGAATGAGTAACCTTGCTGGACCTCAGGTTTCCTTATCAGTGAAGTGGGAAAAACAATAGTGTCTGACTCAAAGAGTTGATCTTTAACAGGTTTATTGAAGTATAATCTGTATACCATAAAATTCACCCATTTTAAGAGTACAATTCAAATATTTTTGATAAATTTATTGTAATACCATCACCATGTGTCATTGTTAAAACATTTCTGTCTCTTCATGCCTTTTATGATTAGGTAGTATTTCTTTATATGAATGTGTATCACGTTTTATTCATATATTCATCTGTTTACAGACATTTGGCTTAGTTCCACCTTTTGGCTATTAGAAATAATGCTGTTATAAACATTGGTGTACAAGTTTTTGTGTGAACATGACTTCATTCTCTTAGGCAAATACCTAGGGTTAGAATATGGCCAATTTTAATCAAGTGGCAAATTTATGCTTAAGTTTTTAAGAAACTGCCAAACTGCTATTTTCCAAAGTGACATTCCTTCCAGTAATGTTCCAGCTTTCCCACATTCTGGCCACGTTACTGTCTGTCTTTTTTATTATAGTCGTTCTAGTGGGCGTGAGGCATCTTCCTGTGGTTTTGGTTTGCATTTTCCTAATGACTGTTGCTATTTGGGATCTTTTTATATGCTCCTGAACCATTCATATATCTTCTCAATGAGGTATTTTGAGGATTAAATGATAACAAAGTTGTGAAGCACTTAGAAATGTAACTGCTTACTAAACAATAGATAATATGAGTATCATCATCATCCATGGGCTTTGGAATTAAACTTTCCTGAGATACAATCCTTGCTTTGTTACTTGAACACCTTATTATTCCGAGAAAGTTAGACAATCTCTCTGAATCTGAGAGTTTTCAGAATAAAGTGGGAAAATCATTATAATTTCTCAATTCTGAGAAACAGCATTTATTGAATAATAATGTTTTAGAAAAAATAAGCTCTACTTTTTAATATATTAACCAGTTGTAAAATCTATCTCAATTTCAGAAAATATAAAAAAAAGTACATCTTAGAATTTAAGAAATATAGAAATTATCGCAAGAACAGTAGGAACATAATGCATAAAGCACTAACATAAATGTTTAATGAAAGGTAACTATCACTGCCATTACAATATATATTAATTAAACTGCTTTGAGATTTATTAAATACACATGTTTACAAACCAATAAAGCAGGCAGCTGTAGGTTTTTTGTTTTTTTTTTACATTTATGCCAATGTCAAAATATGAACAAATCAGTTGTAAAGTCCCTGAAAACACCATCAGAGCTATTAGACTATCTTAGAAGGCAGTATCAAGCATAAGCCTGTGTGCGTTCACAGATATGCATTTGATAAATATAATTTAAAAAATGAAGGATTCATCTTCTAAAGTCTTATTATTTACCACATCTACGTAATACTTAGCATACGACCAGTTTTGTTTTGCTTTGTTTTTGAGGCAGAGTCTCACTATGTCACCCTTGGTAGAGTGCCTGGCATCACAGCCCACAGCAACCTCAAACTCCTGGGCTTAAGTAATTCTCTTGCCTCAGCCTCCCAAATAGCTGGGACTACAGGTGCCTGCCACAATGCCCAGCTTTTTTTTTGTTGTTGCAGTTGTCATTTTTGTTCAGCTGGCCTGGGCTGGGATCAAACCTGCCAGCCTCTGTGTGTGTGATTGGCACCATAACCACTGTGCTCTGGGCACCAAGCCCATCGGGCCAGTTTTCACTTGAGGACAAATAGTCCTAGCAGGTTGCTTCACTCTGAACAGACACTGTAATTGCACTTGAGAAATCCCTCTTAGCTTTGGATGGGGTCATCCTTGGACTCACCACTATTGAGAGAGAGCTCCTGCTGTCACCCTATTATAGCATTCTCCAGACCCATTCAACCTGCACCATCCTTGCACTGACTCCATTTCATTCACCAGGGGGCTACGATGGCCACGACGTGGAGTACACCTGGCTGAGAGGGAACGACTCTGTGCGTGGGCTGGAAAACCTGCGGCTTGCTCAGTACACCATACAACGGTATTTCACCTTAGTCACCAGATCGCAGCAGGAGACAGGTAAACTTGTGTGACAAATTACATAGAATAAAAATAAGTAGTCTGAGATAGAGGATTGTTCAAGGAGTCAGAAATATCATCTCTTCCCCACTTTATCTCTTTGGGGACCAGGGCAGTTGAGTTTGGGTTCACTCTTCTACCACCAGCTCCACTCTGAGTATTGATGGGACCCACTGGGGAGCAGACCTGGACGTGGACCGGGTCTAGCATGTCGTATCTTCTAATGATTGCTCAAATTCTGTTCCTTCTTCATGCAGAAAATTTACTCATGTTTCTAACTGGAGCACTGGTTCTCTGCCACCAAAGACTAAAAATAAGGGCACAGCTCACAGATGAAGAAGATGGCAGTAAACCCAACAAGAGCCTGAACACCCTAATTATGGCAAACTTGGCAGGGAGAATTACTTGTTCACTTCAGTTACCAGCATCAAATCTCTTAGTCTTTGGCATTAGAGAGAGATTCTTCTAAAAGATGTTATTCTTGATAAGCAGTAGGTATTTTCTTCCTACTTTCTCACGGCAATATTAGGAATGAGTATTCTCATCTATATACGTGCCCTGAAAAAAAAGCTCTATGTATTTTAGTTGAGCCCAGATGGCATTAAAAATCATACGTACACCGAGATCATTAGAAATTGTAAGTAATTAGCAAGTATTACTTTCATAATGAACAAATAAATAACACTTTACTTACTTTTTAGAAATGAGTCTGTAAATTATTATGTTGTCACAGTTTACCAAAACTGGATGCCCAGTCTGGATTCATGCAAAAAAAAAAAAAAAAATGGCTTCTGTTTTCAGAATTGTTTAATTCCAAGTAGCACATACCTACTTTTAAATATACAAAAAGGTTATTATTTAGTCAAATACTAATTTTAAGTGTTTTTCCCCCCAAACATTGACTTGAAAATGAAAGGAATGAAGCAAACAGTGCAGACTAACAGAACATCCCTGGACCCAAGGGCAAAAGACCTGGTTTTTATACTTAATTGTTTTTAATTCAAGTCACTAAAATTCCCCGTGTCTCAATTTCTCCACTAAACAAAGAGGAGAAAGTGATCTTTAGGTTCCCACCAGGCTCTGAAATTACATATTTTTATTCTATACTATATTTTTTTCAGTAATATTTCTGTTGTTTAGCTATTAAATGGTATAATTTTAGACTCCAGGCTTTAATTTGGGGGTGGCATGGGGTTAGGGGAACTGACATCCACTGTCCTACTCCACTCTGAGCCAGACTTCTGTTCCCAGAGGAAACCTCTTTATCCTTCAGCAAGCGAATTCTGTCCACTACTGCTCCCTCTGATCTTGCTCACCCCCCTTAATAGAAGGACTGCAGGAGCATAGCTTGGTACCCTCACCCAAGGGCACATGTTTTATGTTATTATAGTTTATTTGCCACACACAGAATTCTGTTATGATAACTGCCTACTATATACATTTGCCACATCTAAACTACACGGATAGCTTCCCAAGGAGAGCCCGGAAGTATCATAAAATTGGGGGTACCTCTAAAATCCTCAAAAAATAAATTATATTTAATAGGTCTATTTCATAGTATTCTTGGAAAATGGGTGGCCTTAGGTAATCTTCTTTAAAAGAGTGTTCATCAAACCACTTCTTTGTGAGTGTAGAACTAATAGACTCAGGGTTTTCCACGAAGGGACTCACTGTCTAGTCAGGTAGAAATCAAGATGCTGTACGAATTCAGCCGTGGAGGCAAGGACAACAAAAAGTATGTGAATGGGGGGACAGCACCCTTATAAGTCCCATTCAATGCAATAGCAGTGTCTCTTGTGGAAACCATAATGATGGTTCACAACCAGATTTTGGAGAATGACAAAGTTGAACATCCCATAGGGAAACTACCCTGCTATGAGAACAGACATGATTTCCTACCTCTTGTTTACCCTATCAGGAAATTACACACGACTGGTTTTGCAATTTGAGCTTCGGAGGAATGTCCTGTATTTTATTTTGGAAACCTATGTTCCTTCCACTTTCCTGGTGGTGTTATCCTGGGTTTCATTTTGGATCTCCCTTGATTCAGTTCCTGCAAGAACCTGCATTGGTAAGCAGCTCCAACAGATTTCTAAGGACGGGGTTATTGGGAACTGATCCCCCCCCTTCTATCCTTGTTTTTATTGATATTAAATTCCAAGAGTTGGTTTCTTGAGATATTCTTTTACAGAAAGAGAAAGAGAGAGAGACTACTTGAGGAATGGTGCATTTTTAAAATTACGTTTTGCAGTAACAGATGAGGGATAATTGTAATTAGATGGCCCGTTGTCAGTTATTCTGTGTACTGATCACTCCCTCCAAGGAGAAAACAGAAGGCAAATCATTTAGAAACCACATCACTCATGCTCTGTATAAACGGACAAATCGACCCCATTCTAGAAGGTTGTAGATTTTTTATAAAATCAGATATGTTCCATTTCTGCACCTGCCATCATGCTGTCAGTCCCCGAGTGGAGATACTCTGCTAGGAAATGGTGTCCACTGATGTAGAAACATGTCCTGCCCGTTTTCCCAGGAGTGACGACTGTGTTATCAATGACCACACTGATGATTGGGTCCCGCACTTCTCTTCCCAACACCAACTGCTTCATAAAGGCCATCGATGTGTACCTGGGGATCTGCTTTAGCTTTGTGTTTGGGGCCTTACTGGAATACGCAGTCGCTCACTACAGCTCTCTACAGCAGATGGCAGCCAAAGATAGGGTAAGAATTTTGAAGGCTCCATCCCTTGTGCCATGTAATGAAGGGTCTGCAGAGGTGGGCTGGAACTGGTTCTTCCTTCCCAGTGGAAGGAAGGTTGGCTTTGCTCCAGTGAGTCTCATTCTTGTTCATGTGGGCACAACTGAAATCATGGTGTTCCTTGAGAGAGACCATTCTTTTTACCAGATACAATGAGCTATTAATAGATTTGGTTTTCCAGCAGGAAGTAATTATGTTATCCATATGCAGCATAAAATCATAACCATGAAAACAAGCATCCATGAAAAGTCCAATATCAAAGCAAAGATCAGCTGCTTTTAATTTTCAGATTAATATGTATTTGCTCTTTAATTCTTCTTTTGCATTCTTGTCTTCTTAAATTATGTCAGTAATTGTTTACTTAAAAATGTATGGAAAAATCAAATTGTGACAAATTTCTTGGCTAGCATATTTTTCTGCTAACTGAGAAAGATTGTCATTATTTGATTTACCAGTTGAATGCTGTGGTCCAGCTATCTGAGTAATAATAATGGTTATTATTTATCAAGTATTTGCATGTACCAGACACAGTAAAAAGACTTTTGCAAATACTATATCATTTAAAATGCTCATAACAATCCATTGAGGTTGTTATCTCCGTTTTTATAGTTGTGGAGTATAAAGAACATGAAAGGTAAGTGGCTTATCCAGGGGATACAGATAGTAAGAGGTAGAACTGGGATCCCAATCTAAATCTGTTTCCAAAAGCCTGAAATTTACTTATTGTTCCCACTTGCAGTAGACATTGGGCCATGCTCTTAACTATCACTCTTTACATGGAACCCTAGAAGCCAAATTTGATAGCTATTGTCACACTAAAGTTCATGCTAACGAGCAAGAAAATAATAGAAATCCAATTCAGAAGAGATACCCACCTTTAGCAAAGTGCTAGGACCACACAGGTCTAATAGTAAGAAACGAGGAATGAGAATAGCCCAAAGACTCAGTTGCTTTCCCCCTGGTGTTTGGCTATTACGAGGCAAAGTTACACACACAGTCATATTATCCAAGCATGAAAAGCAAATGATCACAAGTGCCAGCCAAAGAAAAATGTGAATTTAATATTTTGTTTGCTCCCTCTAGGCTTCCGTAAGGGGAAAGAAGGAAGTTGAATTGCCCCTAAAAATCCAGATTTGCTAGATTGGCTAAAAGGAGGTTAGAGATTTTATAAGAGGCTCCACTGAAGACATTAGAAAGCCCCTATTTTGCTCTGTGTATGATAATAGGTGCTCTAGAGCATATTCGCTGTTTCCTAAACACCTACTAACGTCTTTGTCTACCACACAACCCAGTGAAATGGATACCATTATCATCATGGGGTTACTGTTGTGGAACCTGCTTCTTAGAGATGTGTGGTAACTCATCCAAGACTCACACCTTGCAAGTGGCCTGGCCAAAGATCTAAATCACACTCTTTCTCAATTTACTACATTCTCATGTTCTGTGTTACCCCAGCCATGTTGGAGAATGGCAGCTCCCTGGAACTGCAAATAGCAAGACTTTTTCTGTTTGCATGGCAAAGACCTAAAGACATGGCTAATTTTTATCATCTTTCACTCCCTTCTCCTTGGAACAGACTAAAATTCATCAAACACCTACTAGATGCTTCACATAATATATGCCATTTCATCTTCCCATCAGTCTCAGGGAGTAGGTATTAATATCATCACCCTTTGGCAGGCAAGGACATTGAGTCTTTTTCTCTTTTTCTTTTTTTTCTTTTCTTTTTTTTTTTTTTGAGAAGGGGTCTCACTGTGTCACCCTGGGTAGAGTGCTGTGGCGTCACAGCTCACAGCAACCTCAAACTCTTGGGCTCAAGGGATTCTCTTGCCTCAGCCTCCCAAGTAGCTGGGACTAAAGGTGCCCACAATAATGCCTGGCTATTTTTAGAGACAAGGTCTTGCTTTTGCTCAGGCTGGTCTCAAATTCCTGAGCTCAGGCAATCCACCCGCCCTGGCCTCCCAGGATTGAGTCTTTAAGGGATTAAAGTGACTAAAGTCTCACCATAGTGAGAAACAGTAAGGGATTTGAACCCAGGTCTGCTAGCTTTACAGCCTGGGCATTTGGCATCTAGTGCACTGCTCTGCACATGGAGAGCGAGCACTGGTTGCATGTTGTTACACATGCTGGAGACCTCTATTTGGATAGGCATCTACCAACAGGATAACAGGACTCCAAGTCTGGCTTACCAGCCAATTTCTGAGGCACTCAATGCCACTCTCTATTAAACTTAATTATTCAATACTGAGGCTTCTAAACTTTTTATTTGCTCATCATCTACTTATTTATCTTGCTGAGTCAAGTCTTTTAAGCTAACTGCATTGTCTATGAACCAGGCACCAGCGAAGGAAGTGGAAGAAGTCAATATTACTAACATCATCAACAGCTCCATCTCCAGCTTCAAACGGAAGATCAGCTTTGCGAGCATTGAAATTTCCGGCAATAACGTAGACTATAGTGACTTGACAATGAAAACCAGTGACAAGTTCAAGTTTGTCTTCCGAGAAAAGATAGGCAGGATTGTTGATTATTTCACAATTCAAAACCCCAGTAATGTGGATCGATATTCCAAACTACTCTTTCCTTTGATTTTTATGCTGGCCAATGTATTTTACTGGGCATACTACATGTATTTTTGAGACAACATGGAATTTTTGGCATGCCATAGGTCTTTAGCAGAACAAGATAATGTTTTTAGTGGTATTGTAGGCAAGTATGCATCTTGACCCAATGCCAAGTGACCAAAATAACATTTGAACATTTCTCCTAATACTATGGACCCCTGACCATTATTCTAAGCTGTGTAGAAGCCCCAGCATTACGAGGTCTTATGATAGAAACATCAGTCCTTTCTTCTTCCATCTTTACCAAGGACATCCCTGTGGAGTCCAAGATTACAAACATCCTCAGGGATGGCTATTAGCTCAGTGTCTCCCTGGTCTGCATTTGCCTCATATTAAAAAGAGTATAAAGGAGATCATTACGTGTTTTGGGTAAACTTCAAGTGTCAAGAGTTGTTTCTAAACTAATTATACACATTATTTACTAAATCTCTGTAATGTTTATAAAATATATTGTTATCTATTTGGAAAGTAACATTTTCTAGTTTTGTGTTTTTTATTAAAATGAAATGTGGGCTTATCACTGGAAGTTATTGTATTTTTAATAGGGAGCATTATTTAAGACCACAGCAGAATTGTCCCCAAATTCCAGTAAGCCCTATCATTGAAACTTAAAGGTAAGTGAAGAAAAAGTTAGAGAATCAATAATCTAAAACGTATATTTCTTATTTCTAAGATAAAATGGATCCCCAGACTGGAAGGACTCTGAAGTTTTCTTTCTCCATTATACATGTCTCATGATTTTACGATTGTATGCACATCAGTCCTAAACAATGCTAAAGCCTTGTTATCACATCACGAAAGAAATGGGAGAATTCTTTTAAGACTCATTCTAGGAATCTTAATATGGACTGTTGCCGTGAAGACTTGCTCAGAATCAAGTTCACTTTCTAGTTGCCTTTACTCAGACACTAAAAGTGCCCGGTTGACCTTGTCAGATAGTCTCTGCCATTCTGTCCTTTCTGCCGCTCCATCATGGAGGAGCACGGCCCCAGAAGCAGATTCTCTGCATCTTTCCAAGAGGAGCTTTCATCCCTGTACCCTGATGACCGGGAATGATGCTGATTAAATACCAAGCTGCCTTCCCCAGGGACAAGTGGCTTAGCCCAAGTAAACTTGGTCTTGCTCAGCTGTCTACTCCTTCTGGTTGACTATCTTTGAGTGGCATGTCCTGTGTGAGCAGGAAGGAGAATGTTGGATGTGAGTCCTGAACTTTCTGAGTAACAAAGGGACATGTTACAGAACCTATGTTCATATGACAGGTGAGCTGTCTTCTCCAAGGCCAGCCAGCCTCACCCTAACATAAGAAGCACAAGTGTGCATCACTCCTGCTCCTTAGCCCAGCTCAGCCAACAACACCAAAAGGTGGTGATTTGTGAGTGTGCCAGGGTAAAGGCTTCCAGCTCAGCCTCGGTTATTTTAAAGACTCTCACCATCTTCAATTTCATAGCTTCCTTTTCTAATAAATGCATGGTTTTACCCTTCCTTTCATAAATAAGCCATGACTTTAGAAGGGGGGTTTTTTTTTGTACCTCCCATATCTATACACTCTCATTCTTTTTCCCATTATGATACTTATCATAATTCCATTTCTGTAGGTTGATCACCTGATCTTTAACAAGACATATCTAATGAGAATGGGTGGATCAAAAGAGGTGAAATGTGGTTGTATGATTCAATCATATTTATGATTTTTTTTTTTTTGAAAAAGTTTTAAAGGGAAATATCTGCTCTGAAACCTCATGTAAGCATAAGGACAATTGTAAAGGTGCGGAACTGTAAAATAAATACATGATATTGTGTACCCACCAAAGCAAGTGATCATCTGTAGAATGAATACTGTACGATCCCATTTGGTAAAGGGAGATATCATAGTGTGAATGCTGTGGGCTCACACTATTATTCCCCCGTGGTCTCCCACCTCAGATATTCTCTTTCTCCATGTTTCGCTCTTTTTCTCCCTCCCCCACCCCCATACGTCCACCCTACAATTTTCTACCAAGTAAATAGTAAACACTGGCGACACAGTTAATGGATTTCTTGTACCACACTTGCCTTACACTTGTTAAACAATTGGGCCTGATGGTATTGAAACAGCCAGTTCTCAAAAAATGTCACAGATTCTCATGTAAGCCTTCTTTATGTTTTGAAATTCTCTTTTGTTTTTGTTGTGGTGTTATCTTTATAGTTTGAGAACACACTTTGGGGGGAAAAAACAACTCTTGGATTTTGTATCACTCTGCATTTTATGTAGGCTACCACACCACAGTTGTCATTAAAAAAAATCTTATTATTCTAAATCTTCCCCACATATCCTGCCTACCCAGAGCAGTCCTAGGACTAACTTTATCCAAAATATTTATTTCTTGGGTGAAAATATCAAGTCTAACTTCATCAAATTTCCAAAGGACATGAAACTATGTGGGGTTGGAAATACTCTAAGTCATGGTAATTTTTAATTACTTTGATATTGAGAAGAGCAATAGTTTCAGTACAGGAAGTCAGATAGATATAGGAAGACATTCAATAACAAGTAACAGATGGTTCATTTCAAGGAAAGAGAAGGAGAAATGAGCATAGCAGAAAAGGGCTTGAGATTACAGTAGATCTCAAACTGAAAATGAGTCAGCACAGGGGAATACCATTGGAAGGGAAACCCAGTGTGGACTTTCAGTATCAGGCAAGTATAGTGACAAGTACAGAGATCTTTACTTGGGGGGTATCTGACACTAAGACCTCTTTCTTCAATGCTGTGTGTTACCCTCACACAGTTCTTCTTAGCGTGTGGTCTATTTATTGCTAAAGATCCTTGCTTCTTAAAACATACACACTTTTAAAATTGATTCTTAACACGCAGGGAATTACACCACAATATATGATCAGTATGGTTTATGTGTTGCTCCAATGACTTAAAAAGAAAGAAAAAATTGAATGCATGTTAAAATACATATGTTACACAATTTCCAACAGTTTTTATAAAGAATTTGGATATATATCAGACTGCAGTATATCTGGCTTAAAAAACAGTGAGTCCAATTTTGGCCCATTTTTGTAAGAAGAATGTGCAAAACTAGGGAAAGAGAGAAAAATGAAAGGGAATTAAAATAATGGAAAATAAGCCCAATGAGAAGGAGCTTTTGCACCTTGAAAAGCAAGGCTGAGTAATAATGACTTTCATTATTAGGTTCAAGAAAACTTTTACAAGTGACATGCTATTCCACTATTCATCTGAATAAGTGAACTGAATAAAAATAAATAGGCATGAACAAACGTAAGAGAAAGCCCAATTGTTCAGAAAGAAGAAAATGTGCACGTTGAATAATGAAATGCTCAGATTCTCTATCTGGAAATTTTCTATGGGAATAAACAATCATCTCTCCCCTTTGATTTTGTTATCTGCCTGCCTGAAAGAAGACAGCTCTACATATTCTACCAGATAATCTTGGGAGGTTATAAATGCAGGGAGATGCCTCTGGCTGCAGAAAATTAAAGTGTCAGACACAATCCTGCTAACAAAGAACCAATGCCTAAGAGTATTACTGGTGGCCCGTGCAACTGAGCTTCAAAATCCTGATTTCTTTTGGGGGACTTGAAGTGGAGTCATGAGATTCACAGCTTTCAATGACTTGGTTATAATACCAGCTTTAACTATCCAATCTCATTACTTATAATTGTGCCTTTCCGGAAATTAGAGAAAATGCAGTCTAATTTGGAAAACTGGAAAAGGGAATAGAATATGAGAAGTAAATGAATAGATGCATGTTGCTCCAAGGTTCCTGTGATCTTTGAGAACATCTATATTTGTAAGCCAGCTACCTATTTTTCTCTTAAGTGAAGGCTAGAACCAAGGCTTAAAAGATCTTGAAAAGTTGGATGATTCATGGCCTGCTTTTACTCAAGTTAGGACAGGCGAATTTATTGTTAAGATTTTCAAGAAATAGTATTTTATATGATATCATCTGAATTTCCAGTCTCATCAAGAAATTTCTCCTCCTGCCCAATACAGAAACTTAGTTAACCAAGTTACCTTTAACCTTTTCATATGCACAACTACATAGAAAAAGAGAAAACAGATCTGAGACTCTTTAGAGAGGTCTGTTTGTCATGTTGTCCTTGAATATTATCTGAGAATTTGGATTCTGGGCCAGTTCCCATCATTAGGCTTAATGTGCCTAAACTGTTTGTACAAACGAAGCGATTTATGCTGAACACC
This sequence comes from Loris lydekkerianus, assembly GCA_963574355.1. Lineage (NCBI taxonomy): Eukaryota > Metazoa > Chordata > Mammalia > Primates > Lorisidae > Loris > Loris lydekkerianus. Next base: position 51,359 of record CAUYPK010166828.1, read on the forward strand.
TTATTTCCTTCTGTGAGTCTGGAATTTTGGTAAAGGCCAGGCAAAGGGTGCCTATGTTACCAGCCACCAGTGAAAATCTTGGACATTGAGTCTCTAATGAGTTTCTTGACAGACATCATTCCACATATGTTGTTACAGTTCAATGCCAGAGGAAATAAGTATATCCTGGGTGACTAAACGGGAAAAACCCCTGAAAGCTTATGCCTGGTTGCTTCTGGATTTCACCCCATATGCCTTCTTCCTTTGCTTATTTTGCTATGTCTTTTTGCTATAATATATTATAGCCATGAGTGCAATTCCATGCCGGGTCCTCTGTGTCCTTCTGGTGAATCATCAAACCTGGGGATGGACTTGGGGACTCTGGACACACATGCTTTGGGAACAGTGGTTCCCAAACCTGGCTCATCATAAGACTCACTGGTGGAGCTTTACAGAAATAGATCCAGAGTCTCACCCCAGACCTATGAACTCAAGACCTATACATTTTTCAAAGTTCTCCAGATGATTTTGATGTGAAGCCAGATGGGAAAACAGATGCCAAATGCATTGGTGAAAAGACACCAGCTGCATTCAAAGTCCATTTTCAAGGGGAAAAGATAACACAGTACATCTGCCACATGGAAGGAAAGATTCCAGCTGATTATTGTTATTGAATATTAGCAGTGTACAGAACAGACGGACAGTGAACTTTTTTTTCCTTTATCTTCTTAAAATTTCAGATTGATATAAGGGTGCAAACAATTAGGTTATATTGTTTGAATTTATTAGGTAAAGTCTAAGTTGTAGTTGAGTCCTTTACCCAAGAGGTGTTCCATATAGCCCTATAGTGTGTCTATTGGATGACAGCTTACCAAACCCCCTCCCACCTCTTCCCTCCTCCCCTACTTAACTGTGGCTGTGTTTTTCCCTCGTATGAGCATGTAGCTGTTCATCTGGTTTTATGTGGGATACTTGGAAAGTGAACTTTTCCTTTTGTCTCATTGAATCATCTATTTTACCATCAGGAAGGAAAATGGCAATGTTTATGTTTAACGTAGCACAAACCTGACGAAAAAATAATGATAAATGTATGGCTGAAAAATGATGCAGACATCTAGGGATGTGAGGATGCAGCAATTCTTCATTGCAACTCCCAGTTTTGGAGACATAAACTTTCATTCTTGCTAAAGTTAACGTGAGTTCATGCAAGTGAACTAAATCCTTCACAGGAAGGCAAAAAGTTAGACCACCTACAAAGAAAGAATCTGGCTTCTCCAATGAGCAGTTGGCTTGATGATGCCTCAGAGGTAGCCCTTGAGGAGGACAAAGATATAACTCCAGGTTTCATTAAGAACTTCAGAGAGATGAGGGGAGAACTCAGCTGAGAAATATGAGATTATTGGAATTGTAGCATAAAAGGTCATCTTTAAATTCAGACATCTTTCTCCTTCCTACAGCCTTTTTAAGTCTGGCTCACAACTTACTCTGTATCTGTATGAAGACATAAAACTTTGAATTTTATTATGTGTATTATCATATCAATGAAGGCATTTATTTACCTTCCAAATTTTATAAGAAGTCTTGAAGCTGGTTTTTTAAGTTGAATACTTTTACGGACACATTTAACAAAAATGTTTATCTGTCCTCATAACATACAGAAATGAGGCATGAATGATGAATAAACAGTCTCTGGGAAAGATTTATTTTCAGAGGAAGTGGGCAAATATGTCCCTGAAGGATTTTGCTTTTCAATGACAAGTTATCGAACCGATTTGCCAAAATATATTTTGAAGGATCAAAAAGCCCTCATTCATAACTCAAATCATATCTACAGAACAAAACAAAGGAAGTGGGAGAGGATGACAGTAGAGAATGGCAACCACAAATATCACTAATGAGAAGTTAGACTCAGATGCCATGGCATGTAAAGCCACAAACCTTAGAATCCAATAATAAAAGTAAATTTTGACAATACAAAGAAGTCTCAGGAGAAATTATCCATTTTAAAAAATGTGACACGCCCTAATGTGCACAATGCGGAGGTGTTCAGCACACCCCGGGGTGAAGGGCTCGACTACAACTTGAACTTTACCTTAGAGTTAAAAACAACGTAACCTAAACATTTGTACCCTCATATTAATCTGAATTTTTTTAAAAATGTGAAATATGCTATATCTTTCTTATCACCTCACAAAGTATTCTAATCCATTTCACAGAGGGATTCAAAGGCAAATTCTCAACAAGGGTAGAACTTTGTTTTTTATCTCATGTAACTTATCAAGTTATTTTCTTACCAAGAATGTAGTTGTATACACTTTCAAACTTTTCCCAAAAGACTAATCCAGTTTTCTTTTCTTTTCTTTCTTTTTTTTTTTTAATAGACCATTTGACATATTTTCATCACACTTAATCTAGTTTTCTTTACTGGAGGAGCCCAGGAACAAAAGTCAAGACACCTAAACTCTGCCATTAACTTAATCTCTATTTGCCAAAGTTCCCTAACATGACAGACGGAAGAAAAATATCCACCCTTCCAATCTCACATGTTTATGGGAGGGTTAAAAACGAGGTTATAAATGTGAGAGTATTTTCACATGCATCATACATCACATGAAAGTATCCCAATTAATTAGATACATGATTATGCACATATTATGCACTCCTAGAAGGTTAGAACTTGGAAGTAGCTGAGACATTATGAAGTCTAAACAGCTTACAGAATAGATAAGGGTCAGAGACATTACAGATCTGTCCAAGGTCAAACACAGGGCACGTCCAGGACTGGAAGCCGTGTCTCCTGAGCCCTAGGTTCTTCTCACTGATTCTATTTCCTGCTCAGATGATTCTGTGCACTCAGCTTCATACTCTGCCCATGTAGAAGCCGTGCTGCAAGTTACAGCGTCTGCATTATAACAAAAAGCCACAGCCTCACCAAATCTAATGGCATTATCAGTGACCTGCACCTTGATCTCTCTCAATCTTCCGGGACCATTCCATCCCCAGAAATCTGAAGCAGAGGAGTCACAGAGATTCAGTGAACCTCTGGAGTCACTGCTACCAAATCAGATCGTTCTTCCCCAAAAAAGGACTTTCAAAGTCATTTCTTAGCCTAGAGGACCCAGCTTTCTATACCTTCCCTCTATCAGTCCCTAAAAAGATCACAAAAACTGACATCCTGCCACAAAACCTGTCTCTGACCTAGCTAGTTGCTCCAAGAACACAGCAAGAGAAAGATCTCAGATCATAATTCTTCTCATCACTACACAAGTGATTTTTTAAAAACGCATTTGTATGTACACAAGGCACCTCCCATTGCAATGAATCTTTTGCACTTTTAAGGGTAAGTTCTATGTTCTGACACTATAAATGGTGGTAGAAGTATTTCATATTATCTCCCATTTGCTTACTGTATTAACCAAGAGTGTATATAAAGGGCAATAAAGGTATATCTTTATCAGAAAAGCGTACAGTGCTTTAGTAAGCACTGTGCTATCATGCCACGGTTGTCCACTCAAAGTGTTATAATGTTTTACAAATAGAACATAGGAATAAAATAACTTTTATGTAGTTTGCTGGGGCGAAATATTAAGAATAATCCCCACACTACAGTCCATCATTGGTGTTTTCATTTTGCTCTTTTCCAGATAGGAGAAGTCACATGAAAGGACAGTGAAGGGTAGCCAATGGCTACAACTTAGTTAAGTGCCAACCACATCATAGCACCTCACCTATTCTACCTCTCATCTTGACAATAATTCTATAAAGCAGATATTATTGATTTTGCAGAATGGAAAACAATGATTCAATGAGGTTAAGTGGCAGAGCTGGGATCTGAACAGGGCTATTTGGCCTTAAGACCTATGCTTCATACAATAGCACTACACCACAGTGCCTCACTTAAGTTGTCAGAAGTCCTTCGAATTTAGACCTGAGTTAGATAATCATGAGAATGAAAAATGCAGATAATAATAAGATCATGCCCCTTTCAACCTTCCTCTAAATGTTCACTGAACTTTCCATCTCCAAAGCAGTGACTCACAAGGATGATGAAAAGAAACAAAGTGATAGTCTGAAGAATTCAACCAGTATACTGGAGAGGTTAGGAAATTTGGCTTTGACCTGAGTCAACTAAAGTTTATGCCCTGGCTCTGCCTCAACAGGAAGTTGCATGACCTAACTTAACCTCTTTGAACCTTATTTTCTTCTCTGTAAAATAGGAAAAACAGCCTCATAGGCTTCTATGATACAATGTATGCAGTGTACACCATGATACAAAGTGTGGCTTAACACAGTTCCTGGAAGATTGTTGCATGCTCAGCAAATGCTGTCTCTTTTTTTATCAGAACTTCTGTTGTGAGGTTGCTGTATAAAAATAAAAGACACATTACTGGTAAAGCAAAACAAAACAAAATTCACAGTTTCTGGTTTAACTGGGTTTTGTTGGCACCTAATGGTTCTACACCTCTTCATTTAAGAAAGCCTTAAAAACAAAGAGTGGATATCAAGCATTGGGTTTCTATTTTCAAGAACAGATGCATTTCTGGGGGGGCTCAGCTAATGATAAAGTCTAATCAGACAAGCCAAAATAAAACTCATTTTCTTTCTGCTGCCATTTTAAGTAGGAAATCCATATTACTGAGAGTGTGAAATTAAGAATCCCTAGAATTTCTAATTAATGTCAGTCCCTATGCTGCACATCTTACTTTTTCTTATTTTTACATAATAAAATTTTAGCCCTTATGTCATTTCCTCCATTCCCAAGCTTTTCTTTAAAAATAATTTTTAAAAGCCCTAAATAGTATCACTAAAGTACATGAAGAGCTGAAAGGGGGACTACCTGTGGGTAAGTCTCTTGCCCAAGATTCTCTACTGGACCATCAGTCCTTTTCATTTATAGCTTAATAAAAAAGAGAATGCAGAGGTCCCCTTAGAAAGACAGTGCCTTAAAACATTTACCTTGAATGAAGAATGGGAAACATTTGGGCAGAGAAATAGGAAGGAGAATGTGGCTGTTGGGTGCCAGCTCAGTACGTAACTTAGAAGTTAGGCATCTAATATAAAGCTTTGTGTTGAAGGATAAAACCCATAGTTTCCAATAAGGAAAACTAAAACTAGTCTTAGAGGAGTTTTCACCAAATATCCACAGGGCTGGATCTTTACAGAGCTTCTTTCAGGCTAATTTTTACTTCTCAGGAAGCCTTTGTTTCCTCTCTGCACAGCTCAAGTCCTCATGTTTCATGGACTATAGCAGTGTATGTCTTTTATTAAAATCCACACAATTGCAATCACAGCTGTGATTGTACACCTATCTCAGTGTTTTTCAACCTTTTGTATTTCACAGCACGCTTGAGCCTATAGTTAAACTTCCATGGCACACTTAAATTATGTTGATTTTTTAAAAAAAGAGTTAAAAAAAGAATATATTCATTATACTTTGAACAGCTTTCAAAAATAATTTAACTAAGGATCTTTACAAATTTATGGGCACACTTATAATAATCTCATGGCACAGCAGTGTGCCAGGGCACACCAGTTGAAGACCACTGACCTATCTGTATCCTTCATTGGTTACCATCTATCTTTTTATGAGATTTGCACTTCATACAGACAAGAACCCTATCTGCTTTTATTTGCTGAGTACCCACAGTGCCTAGCATAGTTAACTCAACATGAAAACTGTGCAATAAATAAATGTTGAGTGAATAAACATATTCACATTCATTGAGTACAGAAATAGTGAACCAAATTCTGTCCTGGAGAATAACACTGTGCTTCCCAAGAGTCCTTGAGAGTTAGAATGCCAGTTTGAGTCTTGAATGTAACATTTACAAGCTGTGTGGTCTTAATCGAATTAATTCTCTTTCTGCACCTCATCTGTCAATCGGGAATAATACCGTACATACTCCAGTATAAGCCGACCTGAGTATAAGCCTACCCCCTTAATTTTACCCTAAAAACTGGAAAAACTTAGTGACTCGAGTATAAGCCGAGGTGGAAAATGCAGCAGCCACTGGTAAATTTCAAAAATAAAAATATATACCCAAAACAATTACAATAATTGAGGAATCAGTAGG
>CAUYPK010166831.1:0-16196 GCA_963574355.1 Loris lydekkerianus
TTTATTAAATCATAGCTGTGTACATTAATATGATCATGGGGCATCATATACTAGCTTCATAAACCATTTGACACATTTTCATCCCAATATTCAGCATAGCTTTCCTGGCATTTTGCCAGTCACCGTGGCATGACATTTACATTTCACATTTGCTGAGTTTCACCCTTGCCCTTGTGAGATGCCCCGTAGGTGTGGAAAAAAGTCCTCTTAAGCTAACACTTATCTTTGTATCTTTAAATAGGACGTAAACACTTTCCCTCATGAAAGTACTTTCCTTGTGACGCTGACAGTGCCGCAGCTGAGATCTGAAGCACACATTTTTGATCAGTGCAAACTTAATAGAAAAAGCCTCACTCTGAAAGATTCAGAGCAAACCTCCCACCTTAAAAAATGAAGCTCAGGTAACACACATCACTGTGTGGTAAGGTTGCTCTCATTTGCCTAATGGTTGATCAGCAGCATTCTCTGCTGTCCTCTCTGAGATATATGCTGGGGAATCTTCAGAATCTACATTCTGTGTCATCTGTAAAGCATTTCATCATGTCACACAAAGCCTGTTTACTTGAATGAATTGAAATTGATAGGAAATACCCCTAGTTGTATTATTTCCAACACTGAGGTCATAGGAATCAAAAACAATATTTGATAGAATGTATTATTTTATTCTTGAGTTGGTTATTTTACCTTGTAATAATTGTAATAATCTTCATAGCAATATATAAATTACTTATTGAATAACCATCATGTTACTTCAAGTGACTTTAAATAGCTAAATTGATTTAACTATAGAAACATAATTAGGCAACCATTGTTCTGAGAAACATTTGCTAGTCAACACAAATAAACATAGAATGAAGGGTTCAGGAGTCTGTAGATTCCATAAAATTGATTGTGAGTTTCTGTGTGTGTGAGAGAGAATGAATTTTGTGTCAAGATGGTCTAGAGTTTTCAACAGAATGTCACAGGAATTTATGACCAAAGGAAGATTAAAAATCATGCTTTTTTTTTTTTTCTTTTTAAACTATTTTCAGAGCAAATTTCCATCTCATCTTTCATTATTTTGAAAAGATAAACCCATAACAAACATGTAAATGTCATCAGGAAAATTGGAGGCTCATCTTGGAAAAATATACCACATTATCGCTAACAATCTCTGGGTCCAGGATCTGTCCCTTACTAACCTTTTAGGTCTTTAATTTCCTTACTTGTAAATTAAGAGCTTTGGACTAGATGGTTGAATTTTAAGATCACTCCCAGTTGTCAAATTTTAAGACTAGTCTGGAAGACTCACATATAAACTTAAAAAAAAAAAAAGAAGATATTTGGTTAGAATATCCTCGTATCAGAAAATGATTTAATTAAAATGATCAATAAAGTATTTACACAGGAAATTAAACTCTGTGAATTCTCAGAATCTCATAGAAACCATTGTCTCTCAACCTCACAACTTTTGAAGGTTAGACATTTGATTTTAGATGAAATTAATTAGTTTATCTCTTCTACTTTTAAATGCTTTTCTGCTATAATGTTCAAAACGCTTAATGAATAAAAGCAAACATTGTGGTGGCCTATTGAGATAAAACGAGGAAATTAAGCAGTACAGCATGGTATAAACACATGGCTTGTGTAATCTAAACATGTGGTCAAAAGGAAAGGAAAACAACTCTTGTCTTCTCTAGAATACTTGTTACAGCTTAGCAGCAGGACACTCCTAATGCGGTTGGGAATGAGTGGTATATAATTACTGTGAGAGGGAAGAGCAAAGCTGGCTGAGAAATTCTGGGCAGGTTCAGAGACTGTAGGACTTCACTGTTTATTTTGTTCTAAAAGGAAGTTCAGGTTCAGGTTCTCTGTGAGCCAGCACTCTGGGAGAAACCTACAAACGTTTGCTATCCACTTGGCTCAACCATAAGACTCATAAGACTAAAATTACTCATTTTATTTGACTGGAGCTTGGACCACACGTCTAACATGTTTAAGCTGTTCAGAATAACTAGTCACATCATGAAGAGCTGTTTTCAACAATCAAGCAGATTTTTCAGTTTTCAGAACAAACCGCTGCTCCATGTGCATTTGATGGGCTCAGAACAGATCCCACTTGATAGGAGAACAGAGGTGCTGAAGGTTCTTTAGCTCATAATCTAATTATTTGTTTAAAGGTGAGGGTGTTAGGCTAAAGCCTATTGTCAGAAACAAATTTTGTTTTGTTGTTTTTGTTCTTTGCAGTTTTGGGCCGGGGCTGGGTTTGAACCCGCCACCTCCAGCATACAAGGCCGGCGCCCTACTCCTTTGAGCTACAGGCGCCAACCCCAGAAACAAATTTTGAAGAACAAGACCAAACCAGACAGTGAATACATCTAGAGGCAAGACATCACTATTCAGAGGATTGGGTTGCTTTTTTGAGCCTGATAAATCAGCCAGTTTCTGGTTATTGGTGATATTATTAGAAAATAATAACTTATTTCTCTATTTTTAACATTTTCCAAATAGTTTGTTATTAGGAAAACAATGCTTACTGCATATGTGCGAGGCACTGTATGCAGCACAATACGTACACATAGTCCTCTGTACAAGCCTAAGAGGGAGGGAGAAGGAAATTGTGTTAGAAAAGACAGAAGTTATTTTCTTAGGTTCAAAATTTGGCTATGGTGAAGCCAAAATTTAAAATTTCTCCAGTCATATGTTCAAGTCAAAGCTCTTTCCACTGCATCATTCATTTACTGATTAACTAACAATGCTGATGTTTAAATTTGGAGCTTCTGAAAATCAAAACAACAAAGTAACACCTGTTCTATACAGACAGTTGTGTGGGCCTGATGCCCGTACACAGGCGGTAAGTCTAATACTCACTGAGGTTCAGAGAAAGAGTAGAAGTGGTAATGTTATCTTTTTACAAGGAGACTTACAAACTAAACTTATTACCAAAAAAGGAACAGTGTTATTTAAACATCCCTGTTGTTTATACATGCATTATAATGTGTTGCTTTAATTATATGCAGATAGTATAATAATGCTCTGTGATAATCTATCCTAAATCATCACAACTTCAAATGTGAGTATTCTCATGGTATTGTACTAGTACTAGTAATGTACTAGTTTCCTGAAAGAAAGAAAAGCCAAGCATTACCCATAAGCCAATGATCTATCCATGGATTTAATAAAAATAGGCACTATAGTGGATAACATTTTGTCAAAGTAGTGTTAATACAGGAAGGCATAGAAAGTGCCAGAGCTGCCCTCAAAAATCTTACAAACCATAATACTCAACAAGTCGCACAATCAACTGTTTTGGACAATCACCTTAATTTCTCAATCCTCTTCTGTTTGTCATGCTGAACTAAGCACCGAGTTGCGATGTTTAATAAAACAAACGATGTTACTATTTTAATACATGACGTCTGTTACTCATTCACTGAACTAAACTTTCTCAAAAGGCCACATTTTGACATTCACAGTCTAGAAGAGGAAGACAGCAAGTCAATAAACAAAAGAAGGCATCTCTAGTTACTCACGGGGAAAAGGGTTGCATAGGTAAAATGGAGAATGGACAGGGACGTCCCTTGTGTGAGCCTCACTAAGAGAGGCTTCTCTGCAGGGCACCCTGAGGACTGATACAGCTCCCACCTTGCTAAGAGTCAGGGGCCGAGCATCTCAGCAGAGGGAAGAGGGTGGGGAAAGGCTCCACGGCAGGAAACAGCATGGTGGTGTGAAGTCAGAGGGAAGCAGCAAGGCCGGAGCAAAGTGTGTCTGGAAAGGTCTCCTAAAACAAGGTGAAAGGTCAACTGGGGCAACATTAGGCACTCGAGAGGTGCACACTACATGTGAATGCAAAAGACAAAGAATGAAGCAGGATCTAGAACATTCCATGGTGGTAAAAGAGGAATTTAAAAAGACAGTGATGCCCCAAAACATTTCTTTCTTTTTTTTGAGACAGAGTCTCATTATGTTGCCCTGGGTATAATGCCAGATGTCACAGCTCACCGGGCTTACGCAATTCTCTTGCCTCAGTCTCCCAAGTAGCTGGGACTACAGGTGCCCACCACAACACCAGCTATTTGTTGTTGTTGTTGTTTTGTTGTTGTTTAGCAGGCCTGGGTTTGTACTCACCAGCCTCAGTGTATGTGGCCGGCACCCTAACCACTGAGCTATGGGTGCCAAGCCACAAAAACACTTTCAACAATGATGTATGGTCTCAGATGATTTGAACGCTTGTGCAAGGAGATATGATAGATACATTTGTAGTAGGTGAGTCTACCTTAACTACTGAGATAAGATTTATGAGTTTTATTATTCAAGCAAAAAGGCAACCACTTAAGCGTTATAAACAGAGAGCAGTGGGACCAAGGGAAATTTTGTAAGGTTAGCCAGGAGGAATATGAGAGACTGGGGGCCAAGATTCCTACAAGAAAGCCAATGAAATTAGAACGGGTGTGAGGAGGTGCGTCTCAACTGAGGTGGTGGCAGGGGGTGCAGGTGAGGTGATGGAGACCATTACCTGTCACTCGTCGCTAAGCGCTGCATTGCTGAGCTCAGCTCACTGCTGCAAAACAGCTATAAACAGCTGTAGAGAGAAGCTAGATGAGTAGTTTTAAGACTATGCACTTTATCATTTCTCTCCTAGCTCTAAAATTCACCTCTTTCTGGAGGCAGGCCAGGCAGAAGACACAAGCGTGAGCTCTATCACCTTGCCCTCTGGCAAACTGTGTGGACAGAATTTCACGTTCCTGTGATGCCACAGAGGAGATCTTTCCGTCAATCCTGGGTATGTGTTTTACTCATCTCTGGAATGTTTGTAATGGTTGGACAGTTGTACTTCTTAAGGGCATTTGATTGTTTCTCCTGACTGATAATTACAAAGTTTGTAATTAAACTCCCCTTTCAGGAGTCACCACTAGAAACTTCAGAGCAAATTTGCGGCCCTTGTAGTAAGTGCATCTGTCTTTATCGACTACCTTTGTGTTAACCGCCACGTTATGCCCTCAACTATTTTCTCCTTTCTCTTTTTTGCTTTTCTTCTATTTATTACATGAAATCTTACTGAAGTTTATAAACTTTATGAACTACCTTAAATATTTTACAGAATAAGTAACAGTCGAATTAGGAGAGTACAAATAAAACGCGGAATAAACACTAATTCTTTTCCTGTAGCCTGTCTCTCCTACCCTCCTTGGATAGGAGTTTTTAAAAAATAACAGGAACAAACTTATCTTTAAAAGAAAAGCATACATGTGTTTGTCTGCTACTTTGAAAGCATCCTGCCAAAAGGCAAAATATTGTAAGAAATCAAAGGCCTACAACTCCGTACAACTCTCCACAGATGGTGGAAGTAGTGGCACAGACCTTGACACTTAAGACCATGAGAACCTAATTTGTAAAAGAAAAATGGAACAAAAATAAGGGGAGAGGGAGCGATATGTGAAATGTCCTATATAAAATGCACCTCCCTACATTGACCATCTCCTTAAACTAGCCTAATTTTCATAGACTGGACATGAACCACATGTATGTGTCAGTCAGTAGGCCTCGGTCCTTATGTTGACCATATATGACATTGACCAGTTTGTTACAGCCCCTTGGATGGTCACCCTTATAGAGGTTTTACTGTACTTCTACTTGGAAAGGTTGTTTAATGGGTACAAGCATACAGTTAAGTATAAAAAAATAAGATTAGTGTTGGTTAAATCAGTAGGGTAAACATCGTTTACAATAATCTGCGGCCTATTTCAATACAACCAGGAGAAAATAAACGTTTCTAGCATAAAGAAAAGACGAATATTTAAAGTGGTAGATATCCCAATCACACTAATTTTATCTCTACAAATTACATGAATGTATTCAATTATCACAGTTACCTCAAAAATATATACATCTGTTAATGTATCACGTTTAAAAAATTAAATCCAATACATAAATAAACAAATACTTCTGATTTTAACCACTAGATGGAGTAAAGCCAAAAACTATGTAGTTGGTATTGAAATGATGAAAATATTCCATTTCCTATATAGTAAAGTGCACTCACTGGTATAGTGAAATTCGTTCAGATAAGGATTTCTGTGTGTGTTGCCTGCCGTTTCATCATTTCTATACTGAAAGGACATTCACGTAAGAAGCATATGATATTACAGGTGATAGAAAAGAACCAGCAAGTTAAAAAGATGATCCCAAGATCCCACGGGGATTTTTGACAGAGTTGATGATAGAAGCCATTGTCCTATGCAAGAAGCTGACAGGTGATTCAGACCTGTATTGTGTATTCCACTGGGTTCATGAAAAAATTTAAAAAAATGGTATCATAATGTGAGTCTCCGTAGTCACTTGTCATCCTTCGTGAGCAGCTAAATAAATACCTTCCCTCCTCACTCGTGGCATCAGCCTACATGTTAGTGAGACAGAGCATAGGGACCACAGACATGAGCACAGTACTATGATTCTAGAAACTAAAGAAACCATGTGGTAGGACAGGCATTACTAATGTGTTACCCAGGCTTCAAGGCCACGTAGTCAACAAGATTTGTCTCCTATCATGTGCTCTGCACAGCATAGCAGCCATGAACGATATATACCTGGTTCCCACCCTGGTGTCTCTTAATAACAAAACTTCTTGTGAGTTAACCACCTGCCAGGCTCTGTTTTTCAGTCACCATACATCACTTAATTGATTTAGATCTCACATCAATTCTGGGAGGTAAATATCATGATTATCCACATGCCATTCATGTAGAAAGTGAAGTACAGAAATATTAAGTACAGTAACTTGAAGTTTAAGAACCTGAGAAGTCATCACTCCCATGCTCCTAACAAGGAAAAATGCTGAACGTCAAACTAAAAGTCAACAACGCTTCTTAGATCCACCAGAGAATTTTGACAACAGACGTATCATGTAAGCGCAGAGGTGGAAACTCTTAAGAAAGAATCAAAAGAAAATCCCACACATCAAAAAACTAAAATGAGAACGAATAAATTTCCTGGGCTCATCAGTAAGACGGGACAGAGCTAAAGAATCAGCCAGTTTAAAATGTGTCCACGGGGAGTTCTGAAACAGAAACGCAAAATCTGCAAAGAGAAAAAAAAACAATGTAAAAGCTTGAACAGAACATCCAAGAGCTGTAATACAATCACAAAGGATGCAACGTGTGTGTGATGAGAACCTGTTGGAGAAAGAGAAGGGAAAGAGTAAGTGGAAGGGGGGGTCACGACGCCCTGGGGTGTGGTGAAAGTGCACACCTGGGAAATCTCTAGTCTGGGCTTCTCTGGTGTGTTGGAAAAGAATTGAAGAAGAGACACAAAATTCAAATAGGTTTCAACCGATCAGCTTTATTGCCAACCCAACTCACAGAAAGTGGCTTGGACCCAAAGGCGAAGCTTCCAACTCCTGCTTGTCACAGATGACGATTGCTCACTGAGTCAAGGCACAGATTTCAAGTGGTGAGTGACCCCTGTGCTGAGCTAGTTGCTTGAAGGAAGTAGACACAGGGAACAGGTGTCGCCCTGGGTGGTCAGCAGATGAGAGAAGGCCGGGGAAGGAGACCTGCACTCTCGGCCAGTCATCCTGTCCCAGAGAAAGCGACTGAGTGGAAAATATCCTTCCTCTCTGCCAAGGGGGAATACAACCCTTGTAGGAATTGTGAGGCACAGGAAATAGGCATACAGCCAAGGAGAAAGTGACCTTTAAGTGCTACCCTGTGAAATGTGCAGAGATTAACTTGAGTGAGGGCAAGGTGAGTGGCTTTTCCAGGCAACAGAAACACAGATAATATATTAATTATATATTATATATATTATATATATTACAATATAAAATAGATTTATTATTATTATTTTTAAGACAGGGACTCACTCTGTTGCCTGGGGTAGAGTACCATGGCATCATAGCTCACATCAACCTCAAACTCCTGGGCTCAAGCCTCCCTGGTACCTGGGACCGCAGGTGCCTGCCACACCTGGCTAATTTTTCTATTTTTAGTAGAGACGTGGTCTCACTCTTGCTCAGGCTGGTCTTGAACTTCTGAGCTCAAGCAACCCACCTGCCTCAAGCTCCTAGAGTGCTAGGATTACAGGTTGAGAACGGCTGGTCTAGAGGAAGAAGGAAAAGGTAGGCTGTAAAATGAAATGTGAAGTAGGAAGTGGGGAGCCCTTGTCCATAAGGGAGCACATCTTCCTTTAGGAAACCATTTCAAACCTTCACCTTATGAGTATCACGCAAAGAAAAGTCAAAGAAGCTTGGCTAGCTGGACTGCTCTGAGCAGAGCGTGGTGTAAGCTGTATCCACTGGCCGTGTTCTTTATTGAACTTCTTTCCAGCCCTGAGTTGAGCTTTTTTTGTTTAGGAACCCTGTTGGGCTATTTTTGGTGTTATTTCCATTGCTTTTTCAGTTTCCTACCTATAATAAACAATCAAACTAACCCTTGTGTGTCCTTCCTTACCTGCCAATTCATTCAGAGTGTGTTTGGATTGTATGGTGTCTGCAAATAAAGTTCATGCACTTGTCACTATTGTTGGCGCCGTACAACACAACTTGGTGTAAGGTTTCATAACCTTGCTGTATCAGTATCTTACGGTTGTGTTCATGTCAACATGGGGTGGTGTCTTGCTGACAGGGGTTCATTATTGTTGTTGCGTGCTTTTGTGTTTCATCAGAGAGTGTTGGAGCTTGAATTAGAGCAACAAACAAACCTTCAAAAATTTCTCATTAAACTTGGCAATGGCAGAAATGAAATCAGGGATATATTAGTCCAAGTTTATGGGAATAATGCCATGAAGAAAATGGCAGTGTAGGAATGGATTAAGCATTTTTCTGAGGGGACAGAAAGTGTCACTGATGTGATGCCCCATGATCATATCAATGTACACAGCTATGATTTAATGTAAAAAATAAAAATAAAAATAAAAATAAATAAATAAATAAAAATAAAAATAAATCAATCTAAAAAAGAAAAAAAGAAAAGTATTCAGATAACGAGTAGAACTGATGAGAACAGCAAAAAATCAGTCAAATTGTATGTCAAAATTGTCAGTTGACTGTGAGAAGCACAACAGACCAAGTAAACATGAATAGAGAAGCAGTTAGGAAAATGTTAACTGAAAATCTTGGCAGGAGAAAGGTGCGGCTCTTGCATAATAACAATGCACCAGCTCACACAGGACTATGAGGGAGCTTTAGCCAGTAAACAAATAACTGTATTAAACCCCCTGCCCCCCACTCACTGGATCTAGCCCGCAATGACTTTTTTCTTCTAGAGATAAAGGAAATATTAAAAGTAAGACATTTTGATGACATTCAGGACATCAAAGGCAATTAAGCAACAGTTTTGACGGCCATTCCAGAAAGCATTCCAAAATTTCTTTGAAGTGCAGACTAGGTGCTGGAGTCAGTGCATAGCTTCCCAGGGGGAGTACTTTGAAGGTGATCATAGTGACAGTCAGCAATGAGGTGTGTAGCACATTTTCTAAGACAAATTCATCGATTTAATGGCCAGACCTATATGTTTGATAATTATGAATTGGAAAAATGCATAAATGTGTAAGGTGTAAGCCTTTAGAACAAATAACAATAAATACCTGTTATTGGACCACCTTGGCTAGTGCTCTGAATCAATATCAATAGAAATGTCTCTCTCCCTCTTCTTAGCCACCCAACCAAAAAACTTTCTCCTCTGTCCTAAAATTAACTTTCCATAAGTTAGAAAGGCTCTGCCCAGACCCTGAGTGAGTCACTCTTTTGAATGACTGTTCTTGTCCAGACGTAAGCTTTATAAGTAGGCAAAACAGACATTTCTTCAGGTAGATTCCAGGAGCAATGAGAATACTTGCGGCCTGTGGCAGTAATTCGTCTTTAAGAGGACCCTCCATGGCACCTACTTCTCAATACTCACACTCAGCTGTGTAGCCCCCTTCAACGCTGCCCCAGGGTAGGTCAGTGTGTCTGACAATGTAATTGGCATGTTACTCTGAAATTAAGTTTTGAGAGACACCAGGACTTCTTGATTGTGCTTTCTCTTTGACTCCCAGATCACTCATTTTGGGATCTAGCCACTGTGTCATGAGGACCCCTGTGGAAATGAACCGAAGCCTCCTGCAAGAGCTACCCAAGTGGGCTTAGGAGTGGATGCTCTAGCTCCCGCCAAACCCTCAGCCTACTGCAACCCCAGCTGACAGCTTGACGGCACCCTCGGGAGAGACCTTGACCAGAACCACCCAGTTAAGCACCTTCTGAATTCCTGATCCTCAGAAATCATGCCAGGGGAGGAATATTTTGAGTATTAAGGTAATAGGTTATGAAGCACTAGATAACCAATACTCTGCCCATGAATAAATTCATTTACTAATTCATGTATTTAACAAATAGCTCTTAACTTCTACACTACAGTCTTTTAATCTCAGCATCAGGCACTTCAGCGACATACCAAAACAAAGGATCTGCCCTCAAGGAGCGAATAGAAACCTTCAGGACACATGAGCATGAAGTTTTAATTCAAGTCAATGAGGTGCAACCAAAAAAGCACACATTTTAAAAAGTTACATTTGAAAAAACACAAAAAAGTGGGACTTAATCTATCCACGAGTGTTTAGGAAAGCTTCATAGAATTATTATAATTGAACCATGTCTTAAAGAACAAGTAGAAGTTAGCCAATAAGGAGATGAAGTGCATTCTAAAGAAGCAGGAATGAACCAAAGCTGAATTTATGAGACAGCATGCTGTATGCAGGGATTTGGAATCAGTTTCATGCTTCCAGAATAGAGTGCTGGAAGCACTTGCTGCCTGTGACAGTAGCCTTCAAAAGGACCCCCAATGGCGTCCACTTCTCAATACTCACCTAAAGATGTATTATTACAAAGGGTCCTCAGTACC
Organism: Loris lydekkerianus; assembly: GCA_963574355.1. Classification (NCBI taxonomy): domain Eukaryota; kingdom Metazoa; phylum Chordata; class Mammalia; order Primates; family Lorisidae; genus Loris; species Loris lydekkerianus. The sequence goes on from CAUYPK010166831.1 coordinate 10,854, forward strand.
ATATTGGAAAACTTGAAATTTATCCAAGAGGTCTTGAGGGACCAGTGAATATTTGTAAACAAAGAAAAAATGTCACCATAAAACTTGCATTTGGTAACAGAGTGGATGGAGTATAGATTTGAGCAACAAACATGGGTAAGAAGCAAGGTTACTGTTGGGGAGCGCACCTTGCAGCTGTCAGCTAATGGATGTTAAGTACTGGATTAGCCCTTTGCGGCAGGAATGGAATGGACTAAAGGATTGTTTGGATGTGGGGACAAGCAAAGGGGGAACACAGGATGATGTCCAGCTTCACAACTGGGTGACATGATGCAATGTGATACCACTGTGAGGGAAAATGTATGGTGTGGAGGGTTAAAGACCAAATCTCTAAGTTAAGCCTGAACTATGAGAGGATTGAAACTTCTTTCACTTGATATGAAAAATCACATCATCAGTAATAACAGGTATGTCTACAATTAAAGTTCCATGGTCCCTGGTAGGGAGGTATGATACCAATGCACACCAAAAGGCAGTGATGTGCAGAGGTCTGAGAATCAGGATGTGTGTACACGTTGGAATGGCAGTCTTCCATTCATCGTCTCAAACTGGAATTTATATAAATTCTGGCAGTCTTTTGGGTATAGAAGAGAAGATCAAGGGGATGGTGATTCAGTGGGAAATAGAAGAATAAGGTGGCAATGGTAGTACAAGCTGTAAGCAAAATATCTGGTTTAAAATAAAATCTGCCTGAATCGAGTTTCCTTTTTGACATGATATTATCAAGAGCAATTGGATTGTTTCAAATGTTATTTCTAGAGTTTCATTTTAAAATAAAATTATATCGGCCATTCAAAGCACAGACTGGATGGCCATCTGTTTCCTACTCTGGTACATTCTTGCTGTCTGGGTTTTGGTCATTTCAGATAATGAGAGCGAGAAAGCAAGTGGTTTGGGATCTGGGAAAGAATACACAATGGTCCCTGACTATGACAGCATAACCCAAATCCTTTTCTTCTTATTTGGGAAAGTGTTGTTGGAGGAGAAAGAAAAAAGTGAGAAAAGGAAAGAAGTTAACCTTTTCTTTTATCATTTACCACACGTTAGGCTTTGCTAGGTGTTTTCTGTATATGCATTGTACCCTTTAATCCTCTTAGACTTAGAAAGGGTGGGTAATTCATCTTTTTGCAGAAATGAGAAAGCAGGGCTTCAGAAAGGTTAAGTAATTGACCTAAAGCAAAAAAGGACACGGCTTTCATCATCTATTTTTTTTTTTTTTTTTCCTGAGTATAATGAGACAATGTTAAGGGCAGGGACAAAGTCAACCCTTTGCTTGATAGGACACATTTTTGCACCATCATGGAAGTGGGCTGCCCTCCAAACAACTCACATGGAAAAGATAAAGAAGACATGGTAGAATAAAGAGAGAAGGATTTTCTCTTTCCTGGTCTCGACCTACGGATATTTCCTCTTAGAATTAAACTCATGACGATTAAACTTCCAATACACATTTAAAGTGGAAAAATCCTCATTGCCCTTTTGGATTAAAATGCTCATTTTTCTTTCATGCAGGGAAAAAGAGAGAGAGAGGAGGGAAAAAAGAGAGAAAGAGAAATGGGTAAGGAGAGTGTAGAGCACCTTAGTAGTACCATGTTGCCCAGAAAAGATCACTGCTCAAAATTTGCATGTATTTGTATGTGTTTTTTTTTTTTTTTTCCCTAGGCAAATTTATCTATTTACACACACACACACACACACACACACACACAAAAAAAAAAAAAGTGAGATTTTCCTATAAGGACTTCTCTACAATTTGCTTTTCTTTTTCATTTGTCAATATAGTGTGTAAACATGTCATTCTGCCTATATCTACCAAATTCTTTGTAACAGCATACTGTATTCTATCATTCAGAAATGGCTGCCAAACCCAAGTAGCCTTTTAAGAAAGTGAATAAAGAGTACATCCTTTGTTCTTTGTATAGCACGCAAATTGGTAACTAGCCACACTGAGCGTCTCCACTACATTTGCACTCTAGCATTCATCTCTGTACTCAAGAAATGAGCACTTGCAGATAAAATTATCCTGGAGTAGAAAAAATGAAAAACCTTAATTGGGTCACAAATTGCTGAAGACAGAGCTAGACTTAGGTCCTCATCCACCTTGATTTTGGATCTCCTTCTTCTTTACATACCCGCCTGAGAGCCTGTGTACCTCATGCTGTCTCTACCCCTCACTCCATCATTATGGAATGTGCTCTCTCAGACATGCCCTCTAGCAAGGTCCCACCAATCCCATCATCCCAACTTCTCTGATTTGGGGTTCATTCTCAAGGTGCATTATCCTCTTACTCACCAGAGTGTCCTACAGAGTCACCTACATAAGAAGCAGCGGCCTGATTCTAATTGAGCCTCTTAACTGAATAAATTGTGTATCTATTCCTGTTGCATTACGCAGTTACTATAGACTTTAAAAAAGATCCCTTATTTCTCTGTACCATGGCCCTAGGACCACTAAAAATAGAATTTTTTCTCAAAATGTATAGCTTATTTTTTATATCTGATCATGATAAATAAATCTTATAAATCAGATGAACCACTCATCTAGCCATTTTCAGGTTAAGTGGTAACCAAAAAGAAAGAAAACAAAATAGAATGAAATATGATGTTATTTCTATGCATTAAGAGTATGCAAACTATTGACTATGGTCCAAATCCATCCCACTACTTGTTTTCATAAAGTTTTATTGAAACATGGCCACACATATTCACTTTTGTATTGTTTATGGCTGTATTCATTCTAATAGCCAACTTGAATAGATAAACCATATAGCCATCAAAGCCTAAAACATTTACTATCTAACCCTTTACAAAAAATGCTTGCCAACCCCTGATATAGATCAATACTTATAGATCAATACTCAATAATCACTTCTAATATTTTGATGCTATAGAAGCCAAGAGAAAATTACCCTTTTGCCTTTTGAAATTTCACTGAAAAATTAACTCACAAAAGGCAGAATAATAAGAGAAAAGGAATGTAACAGGGAGAATGACCTGAAAAGAGTAAGAATATTTTCTCTCTCTCTAAAATCTCCCCCACTCTTTTTAGGAATTTAAAACCTGCATCCCTGTCTCAGCACAGTAGTCTGGAGGGATAGGGGAACGTCCTTTGTTCTTTGTACCACAGGAGAGGGCTCCAGGGAACTGTCCAAGGGATGGTCACAAGATTGTCTGAACCAAGGAAGGGATGAATTCGAACCGTCAACAATAGTTGAGAGCCACAGCCTGAAGCTGAAATTTCCCCTTTTAAAGGCTCTGCATTTCTGACCAGAGGCAGGACATTGGTACTTTAAGATGGGAGTCTGACAACCTCCTCACTTGCTGACAAATGAATAAACTTCTCTTTTCTTCTCAAACCACTTGTCTTTGTTCTTCTGATGAGGCCTTAGGGACAAGTGCTGAACTTCAGATAACAGGCATACAGACCTATTAAAGTGTGTACAGGGAAAACCACTGTGTGATCACCCACAATCCAAGGGGTTCAGAAGCTTATAAGTCATCCCAGCAAAACAGGTTGTGGCAGTGGGAAGAAAAGGAATTTTGTTGAAGGACAATAAAAGATAAAGAGATGAAATGAATGGATCCAGAAGAGAGATTAACTTTTAAATAATTCTCTTTGGAATTTGAATGAGCCTGAAAGGTATACTGTTACCTTGTAGTGAGTCTGTTCAGTTGTGATTACATAATGGTTTTAGAGGGCAGGAAACTAAGAAAACACTTGTTCTTGGTGGGTCTGGACTTCAGGCGGATGAACTTCATCTTCATCCTGGGTCATGGGAGAGATGGTGTGGGGATGGGGGAAGGTCAGAGAGAGCTTGAGGCTTCTTCAGCTCAGCAAGTCAAAGAGACATATTTTGGGCTATCCGTTTCTAAGTCCCAACATCGTATTTTCTCTCTTAGGGTTCTATTTTATTTTATAAAGACATAGAGACTTAGCTGAACAAAATATCCACAGTGGTAGGAATTTCTAGAAGAGTCGCTATCTAGTGAGACAGGCCTGTCCCTTTGGTCACAGTGGAATGTTTTCCTGCCTCTCTAGCAATATTGCTCTGTGAATCCCCAGAATGTTCTCCCATCTTCATTTATCCTGAGCACCACAGTGTCGCTTGGAAATAGCCACATAACAAAACTCAGCAAGTTCTCTCTCTCTTTACCAGAAAGAAAGAAATTCAAGAAAGCAGTCACAGGTACTAAACATGAGGAAAAAAAATTCAAGAAAACAAATTAAAGAGGAAGTGTGGGTGGAGGACAGATGACTTACTAGTATCTCATCCACCCTTCCTGTCTCCTGTCCCTGCTCAGATCACCAGTGAGATGCCCGAGGTATGGGAGGGGACCCGATGAAAGCGACAAAAGTGTGAGTGCCTGCAGATGTGGGTGTGTGCCTTTGAGAATGGGACTGTTGGAGAAAGGCTGTGTGCTCAAAGGAGAGAGAATGTGTCCCTTGGGGCAGAGAGCATCTGCAGGAAATTACAAACTTGAGCTCGTAAGAGTGAGAAACTCAGTGAAGAAAAGACTGGGACAGGATGAGTCATGGTGATGTCTGTGTGCCCAGGACAGGGAGTGTGTGAGAGAGTGCACAGCAGGGATGGATAAGTGTCCCAGAAAGGCACCATATGTGTGACCAAGTGTGTGTGTGAGAGAACAGACAAAGAAAATAAATAAAAGAAATGAGAGGAGGGAAAAAATAGGAATGAGGTTGAAATTCTTTCCAGCAACAGGGGATTTACATAAACGTGATGTCATTTTTGGGTAACCACATTGCATGTCAACCCAATGCCACCAATAAGAAATTCACTCTTAATCCAACATAACTCTTCTATCTTAGAAAACATCGTAGAACTGGATGACAAGGGTGTTAGTTATGTCCTTGCATTTTAATGAATTGAGGTAATTTCAATGATGTAGACAGAAAAAACATATTAAGGACAGAAATAAAAACCCTTGCACAAAATAGGCATTCTTTTACTGTTTTGTTTTGTTTTGTTTTAATTATTAAATCATAGCTGTGTACATTAACGCATTCCTGGGGTACAATGTGCTGGTTTTATATACAATTTCAAATATCTTCATTGAACTGGTTAACATAGCCTTCATGGCATTTTCTTAGTTATTGTGTTCAGACATTTATATTCTGCATTTAGTAAGTTTCACCTGTACCCTTCCAGAAGACCAAAAATCACATTATAACAAAGATATTTGTACCAGAATGTTTATTGCAGCCCAATTCATAATTGCTAAGTCATGGAAAAAGCCCAAGTGCCCATCAACCCATGAATGGATTAATAAATTGTGGTATATGTA
>CAUYPK010166838.1:0-28178 GCA_963574355.1 Loris lydekkerianus
TACAGCCAATGTGGTACCATGCCACTGGCCCGACCCTGTCACTCACCTCTTCCCCCGCCTTCTTTCCCTGCCCCTTCTCCACAATAAAAAAATAAAAAATAAATAAAAAAAATAAAATAAATAAAAAAAAAAAAAAAAAAAAGAAACTGCCAGACCCTTTTGAAGCCTAGCCCTGCACATGGACAGGTGTCACTTGTGCCACTTCCCACTGGGTCAAGTGACCCTCAGGCCAGCCCAGACCCAAAGTGGCAGGGGGACCACACAGAAGCATGAATAATAGGAGGCATGCTGCCACAGCCCTGTCTTTGGAGAAAAATACCATCATGCTTTAAGAAGAACTAATAGGGGGCAGCACCTGTGTCTCAAAGGAGTAGGGCACTGGCCCCATATGCTGGAGGTGGTGGGTTCAAACCCAGCCTCTGCTAAAAACTGTAAAAAACAAACAAACACACGGCAAATAGGACTCATACCTTTGTAAGCTGCACTTATAAAGTAGTAAGAAAAGTTAAAACTTTGTTGCAGCTCAATTTACAATCACCAAGGTATGGAAACAACGTAAGTGCCCATCAACCCAGTAATGGATTAACAAGCTGTGGTATATGTATATGTACATGTATACCATGGAATACTATCCAGCCATGAAAAAGATAGAGACTTTACATCTCCTGTGTTAACCTGGATGGAGCTGGAACACATTCTTCTTAGTAAAGTATCACAAGAATGGAAAAGCAAGTATCCAATGTACTCAGTACTAATATGAAGCCAGTAGACGAACTAACACACACCCACACAAGAGAAAAAATTCAATTCAAGATGGGAGGAGAGGAAGGAGGGGGAGAGGATTGCTGTGCTCCCACCTAATAGGCACAGTGTAAGGGCTGTAGCACACCTCCTGAGTGAGGGAAACAGCCACAGCAGGGACTTTACCTAACAAATGCAAACATGGTAACCTAATCTTTTGTACCCTCATATTAATCCGAAATAAAAAAAGAAAAAGTTAAAACTCACCATTGGCAGCATTAAAAATTAAAGTATTGATATTATCAAATCACAGATTGGTTAAAAAAGAAGAAAAAATATATTGATGTTAAACTAAATCCTTTTATTACTTTGTTCATTGAGGATTTCAGTTTCCGATACCTCTCATTTCTATCTTCCTTCCCTTCTAAGTAGATATAACGTTATTCAGTTTCTATTTTGAATCACTTCATCTTTTTTGTTTGTTTGTTTGTTTTTGGTGAGACAGGTCTGGCTCTGTCACCCAAGCTAGAGTGCAGTGGCATGATCATAGCTCAAGCAATCCTCCTTCAGCCTCCCAAGTACCTGGGACTACAGACATGCATCACCATACTGGGGTAATGTTTTTCTAATGTTTGTAGACACAGGTTCTCACTATGTTGCTCAGGCTAGTTTCGAACTCCTGGCCTCAAGTAATCCTCTGGCCTCAGCCTCCCAGATTGCTAGGATTATAAGTGTGAGCCACCCCGCCCACTTCATACTTTTATATAATATACTTACACTTTTTTAACCAATCAACTGTATGTAGTTAATAAGATGGGAGATACTAACACACCTGGCCCTCCTATAACCTTTCCTTTTCTCTTTCTACCTGCTGACTTCAGTCTGCTATAATTTGCATCACGGAGGTTAACATTTACAGTGTTCTGTAATTATACTTGTTTTTCATGCTTCTCTATAGATTGATCTAAATGTTCAAATACAATTAGCAGGTGCATTATTTTCATACAGCACCATTTGTGAGACGTGTACAGTCTAGGTATTGAGAATATATCATTCCCAAGACACACAAAGCCCCCACTTTTGTGATCCTTACAGTCTAATGAGAGAAAGGGACAATCAACTAGAAAATAAATGCAAAATAGAACATTAAGTAAGTGCAATGAAGAAAAATAAAGCAGGGAAAAGAGATAAAGACTGGCAGAGATGGAGTTAAGTTTTAGGCAGAGCAGTCAGGCAATTACATCTGATTTTGAAAGAAGTGGTGGTTGCAAAACATTGTGAACACTCCAAATGCCTCTGAATCATACACTTTAAAAGGGTTAATTGTATGTGATAGGAACTTCACTTCAACTGAAAAAAAAAAAAAACAAAAAAAAACAGGGAAAAGATGTCACATTTGAACAGAAATCTGAATGAGAACAAAGCTATGTGGCTGTCTGGGTGAGGTAATGTTCCAGTCAGAGAAGGAGCATGTGGGAAGCTTAGAAGCAGGAACAGGCTTGAAAGTATAGGGAGGTGGCCGGGTGCCTGCAGCAGAGGGCACAGGGGGAGGGAGACATCAGAAGGTGCTGGGGCTGGTCGCAGGAGGCCTCTGTAGACCTCTTCAAGAACTTGCAGTTGGACTTTGACCAAGGAGAACCCTTCAAACCCTTATCATTTTTCTCTTTAGCCCTGACTCTGCAGGGCACCTCCTCAGCCCTAACACTATTGGTCACCTCCCAAAAAAATTCTTTTTTAATAAAGGTAGGAAAAGGGAGGGAAAAGAAGAGAAAGTGAAGTGAAAGTTTGTGGCACTTTTTAATCTACCATTTCTGCTGCACAGAGTGGAAGCTAAAGGTGGGGTGGCCTCCCTAGGAGCACCAGGGACCACCACACGGTATTGCTCGTGGCGCACTGAAGTAGAATACTATAGTTACGCTTTCTTTATTCTAAGTCTTGTTTGTCAAAAAGAAGAGTCTTTACTCTCATTTGATAGATGGTTTAGGTAGGTATAGAATTCTGAACTGAAGGCCAGGTGCAGTGGCTCACACCTGTAATTCTAGCACTCTGGGAGTCCAAGGCAGGAGGATTGCTTGAGGCCAGGAGTTTGAGACCAGCCTGGGCAAACGTGAGACCCCATTGCTACAAAAAAAATAATAATAATAATTAAAAATTAGCCTGGTATGGTAATGCCCACCTGCAGTCTCAGCTGCTTGGGAGGATAAGGTGGGGGAAATTTCTTAGGCCCAGGAGTTGGAGGCTGCAGTAAGCTGTGATATTACCACTGCACTCCAGCCTACATAATAGAGCAAGACCCTGTCTAAAAAACAACAACAACAAAGAAAAAAAAAGGAAAGAAAGAATGAAAAGAAAAAGAAAATATTACTCCTTCAAAATTTTGAAGGCATTGCTCCATAATATTCTAGTGTCTATCATGCTGATAAGAAATTCGAGCTCAATTTGATATTCATTTCTTTTCTTTCTTTTTTCTTTTCTTTTCTTTTCTTTTTTTGACAGTCTTACTTTGTCACCCTCAGTAGAGTGCTATGGCATCATAGCTCACAGCAACCTCAAATTCTTGGCTCAAGCAATCCTCTTATCTCAGCCTCCTGAGTAGCTGGGACTACAGGTGTCTGCCACAACACCCAGCTATTTTTTAGAGACGGGGGTCTCATTTTTGCTTGGGCTGGTCTTGAACTTCTGAGCTCAAGCAATACGCCCATCTCAGTCACCCAGAGTGGATTACAGGCGTGAGCCACCGTGCCTCACCTGATATTCATTTCTTTATAGATGACCTGTTTCTGACTTAGTTTGTTTTTGCCACTCACTCTAAGCTTTAGGACACTTCCCCATCCTTAGTCCTCCAAATTTGTACAACACTGAATCCTCTATTCCTCTCTTCCACCATCCCTCCTTTCTTTTCTTCTTTCCTCCCTTTTTTCATGTCCTTCAACGTTAGAAAATGCTTATATTATTTATTTTATAATTGTCTTTCCTCTACTTTCTCTTTTGTAACACTTTGGAGTCAGATGTTGGGCTGTGCGGGTTGGTCCTCTGTTTCTTAATCTTTCTGTCATGTTTTTCATCTTCTTGCTTTCCTCTAAGGTCATTTGTTTCTATCAAGGTTTCTTGTTTCAAGTGTTCCTCATAAATCTGTCTATGTGAGCCACGCTTGTTGACTGATGGCTCTCCTGAAGGGTGAGCCTAGAAGGAATGGCTGGAGTTCCTAAAGCCAAAATACAGAGCTTAGTTGCATGATTGTAGCATTATTCCCTTTTGAGCAAACACTATTTTGTGTCTGGGGTTGACTGGGGGAAGTAAAGGCTCTTGCTCCCTGGTGTGGTGTGTGTGGTGTGGGGAGGAAGGTGTTTCTCTGAAGTTACTCAAGCAGAAAGCCTGGAGGCTATCATATCTCTGCCTGGAGAACACGACCTCACATAAAGAGAAAAGTGGAAAACATCCACTATTGGAGAAGCCATTTTCTTCCTCTCCCTGTGTTCCTTGACTTACAAAGTAGCATCAACACTCTCCTGAGAGTTCTGGGAATGAGTTTCTGCCCTTGTCCACTCTTCTCCTGCAGAGGAGTAAATGGCCTGATGAGTAAAGTGAGACGAAGGATCTGAAGGTGGCTGGATCCCAAAGTTTTGCTCTAAGATCAGCTTATCCTCCCCCAGGCCTGGTCCTCTGTCCTGGGAGAGGCATTGCTGCTGCTTCAGAAATGGGAAAACATAATTCTGAGTAAGACACAGCGGGAAACCTTATTCTGATCAGAGGCCAAGCTACATTCTCTGATCTAGGTGTATAGTAGCAAAAATTACGTATAAAAAAAGTCATCTCTCTGCTGAGTTTAGTTCACAATTAAGAAACCACAGTGGAGAAGCGACAAAACTTAATTATCACCTCTCAACCCCATTGCCTAGAATCTCTACTGAATTAAGAATTATCTTGAAAACTTTATTAACCTGTTTACTATAGGATTAATGTGTGCTAATTAAAGAAAATTGGAAAATAGAAAACAGAATATCACCATCCAAATCCAACTTCTTTAATATTTTGCATTTTCTAAAAAACTTGTTTTCTTAAAGAATTCTAACCTGGTTTTACAACACATTTAAGTAAACCTTAATGTTAGTTTTGAGACTCATATTCGTTACGTGCACATATAGTCTGAAACATACAACATGGAAGTAGAAAAAGAAAGTCACACCCTAAACCCAACTCCTTTTACCATTTTGGTGTTTTCTGTTCTTACCTTTGAATTTTTCTTCCTACCCTTGAATTCATAACTTGCCTTTATAACATATTTTGATGAGTCCTACAGAGTGTTTTTGGAAACTACAACTCATTTAAATTTGCATGTTACCTTTGTTGTGGGCTTGATTTGTCTTATTTTCCTAAAGTACCCTGTTCTCTTGTTGAAGAAAACCACTTGTGGTGTGGGAAGTTCTTGAACACCTGGCAAGTACTTCTCTGGAGATGGAAGAACACTTGGGGTAGGAATATGGAAGGCATCTGTGACTAGGACTCCCCGATCAAGTCAGAACAAACCAAAAAAATGGTGTGTTATCCATCAAATTGACATCAAGTTCTATGCCAAGTGATTTGGTATATCCGGAGCATATTTTACCCTTACCTTTGTTTTTCTAAATGGAATGGGAGTATTTATTTGCCTCTTGAATCCTAATGGGATGGGGAGAGGATGTAGAATCTTGGCAGAACCGTAGCCAATAGACAGGAAGAGCCGTCAGTCAATACACTGACAACAACATGGATGCCTCCCACCTGCCTCTCCCATCACATGAGCCAGATCCAAATCAAAGTCTCACAAAGGTGATCCTCACACATGGAACCTAAATCCAAAATCTGTACCATAACGCAAAAAAGGCTGGAAAAGGTAGTTTTTCACATTTTATACTGAGAAGTGGGGTTTACATTTTAGGAAACCATGAAAATGTGGAAAGGATGTTCTAAAGAGTTCGGGTAGTTCCAAATGAACTACCTATGTTCCCCCTACTCCCCACCTCATTACAAACTATTATAAATACTAAAGTCACTTGATAGTCTCCCCTAGACTCCAGTATTCCGAAAATACTCCAATATGCTGAACACCAAGGACTGAATAGACACCCCACTGCCTTAGTTCATTTTTGCGTTGCTATAAATGAATAACTGAGGCTGAGTAATTTATAAAGAAAAGTTTATTTAGCACATTGTTCTAAAAATCGTACAAGAATGATGGCACCTTACTTGAGAATATTTAGGGATTTAAATTTTAAAAAAGATAAAAAAGAATCATGGCACCATCTGCTTTTGGCGAGGACTTTAGGCAGCTTCCTTTCATGGCGGAAGGTGAGGGGAGCCAGGGTGTAGAGATCACGGGGTGAGAGCAGATGACGGTTAAAAGGAGATGCCAGGCTCTTTTCAACAACTAGTTCTCATGGGAACTCAGAGGGAGAAATCACTCACCCCAGGAGAATGGCACCAAGCCATTCATGAGGGATTCACCTCCACGATTCTACACCTTCCAGTATGTCTCCCTCTAACACTGGAGATCAAATTTAACCATGAACCTTGAGGAGGCCAAACAAGTCATAGCACCCCACTCTCAAACCATCCATGTCATTAAACCCTGTTCTCTCAGATGTGGCTGAGTGAGGGTACCACAATTGGCCTATATGCTAAGCATGAGAAGGCTTCATTTCTTTCTTATTTTCCAGATAAAAAACTGAATAGGAAGTTCTGATATTTTCCTTCCATGGGATCTTCTTGTACACCTACCCTGGGAGCTTGTTTTTCCCTTTGGAGATGCCTGCTCCAGACCAGTGTGGAGACTGTGGTCTCAAAAACCAATATGGGGGCTCAGAGCCAAAAGCCCAGTGGTTAGGGAGCCAGCCACATACATCAAGCCTGGCAAGTTAGAACCTGGCCTGGGCCTGCTAAACAATGAAAACTACAACAAAAAAATAGCCAGGCATTGTGGCAGACACCTGTAGTCCCAGCTACTTGGGAGGCTGAGGCAAGAGAACCACTTTAGCCCAAGAGTTTAAGGTTGCTGTGAGCTGTAACACCACAGCACTCTACCCAGGGCAACATAATGAGACTGTGTCTCAAAAAAAAAAGAAAAAAAAAGAAATCAATGTGGGTTTTTCCAGACCACAACGAATGGGAAAAATATGAACAATAAAATAGGTTTTTCTGAAGCTAAATGAATTCAAATGGCTCTCCTTTATTTGGGGGGTTATTCTTTTGTTTTAAAGCTCAAGTATTTTTTCATTATAAAACAATGGTGATAGGACATGGTAGTTTTAATTAAGCCCTTTCTTGCCCACAAAAATAACTATAACATAATAAGTAAATCATAAGTCAATTCCTCTAAAATATTTTTAAATTTAACTTCTCTGTGGAAAAAAAAACTTTGCAATTCACTGTTTTTGAGTCAGAGTCTCACTATGTTACCCTCAGTAGAGCTCACAGCAACCTAAAACTCCTGGGCTTAAGTGATTCTCTTGCCTCAGCCTCCCAAGTAGCTGGGACTACAGGTGCCCACCACACGCTGGCTATTTTTTTTGTTGCAGTTGTTGTTGTTGATTTTAGCTGGCCCTGGCCCAGTTGGAACCTGCCAGCCACAGTGCATGTGGCTGGTGCCATACCCATGGAGCTAAGGGCCCCGCCTAGGTTAATATATTTTAATAGCAAACTTAAAGAGACAGCACAGAAAATAGACAATCTTAAAAACACATACTCACATGTAGGAAAACTCAGCTAGAAATATATTATGGATGGATGGAATCTCCTGTATGATACAAATGCTACAAACACCATTTAATTGGGGTCAATAAAAAACTTATTTTCGGGCGATGCCTGTGGCTCAGTGGGTAGGGTGCCGGCCCCATAAACCGAGGGTAGTGGGTTCCAACCTGGCCCCAGCCAAACTGCAACAAAAAATAGCCGGGCTTTGTGCTGGGTGCCTGTAGTCCCAGCTACTCAGGAGGCTGAGATAAGAGAATCGCCTAAGCCCAAGAGCTGGAGGTTGCTGTGAGCTGTGACGTCACAGCACTCTACAGAGGGTGACATAGTGAGATTCTGTCTCTTAAAAAAAAAACACAACTTATTTTCTTTTAAAAAATCCAAATGCTGGCACTGTCCATGAAAATGTAACAGCTTTATTTATAATTTTTATAAATTTGAACTGCTAGAACTTGTTCACTGAAACATTTTAATTTGCATTAATGTTTTACATCCCCACATTTAAATTAAAAATTCACACACAAATGAAAATGGAAAAACTGCCAATACCAGATTTCTGTCCCGTATTTTTTCTCTTCGCAATCACATGCTTAGGTAACAGGAAGACTTTTCTTTTTCTTTTTCTTTTCTTTTCTTTTTTCTTTCTTTCTTTCTTTTCTTTCTTTTTTTTTTTTTTTTGGAATGAATTGTTTTCCCATCACAGTGGATTCTTAAGCAGTTCTCCACGCATGGGTCATGCTAGGTGGATATCTTTTTCCATAATTGTTACTCCTTTGGCATGGATAGCACACAAGTTGGTGTCCTCAACATCAAGGCCGACCAGATAGGCCTCGCTTGTCTCCTGCAAAGCACCAATGGGTGCACTCTGGAAGCACAGATCAGCTTTGAAGTCCGGGGCCATTTCTCATGGATTGTAAGGAGAAAGGAAAGTTTGCCACGTCGCAGAGCGCTGCTGTACCAGACTGTATCCGAGGTTTCTTCACCCCTCCAGTAGAGGGCGCACCTCCCCAGCTGCCTCGCAGCCTGTTCCTCCCTGGGTAGCCTGCCTGGTGTGAGCTGTACTGGGAAGACCTCCTCCAGTACCAGACTGTATCCGAGGTTTCTTCACCCCTCCAGTAGAGGGTGCACCTCCCCAGCGGCCTCGCAGCCCGTTCCTCCCTGGGTAGCCCGCCTGGTGTGAGCTGTGCTGGGAAGACCTCCTCCAGTACCAGACTGTATCCGAGGTTTCTTCACCCCTCCAGTAGAGGGCGCACCTCCCCAGCGGCCTGGCAGCCCGTTCCTCCCTGGGTAGCCCGCCTGGTGTGAGCTGTGCTGGGAAGACCTCCTCCCTTACGCCCTTCTCGTTTGGCTGGAGCTTGGTGGCTAAGAGGCAGGGCTGGTGTTAAAGAACGACAGCAGTCGGCCCCAGCTGCAAATACAATTCTGTCATTTATGATTAAATGCAAATTAATGTAAAGTTGTGCGGCCACTGTAGAAAATGTGGTGGTTTTTCAAAAAATCAAAAACAGAATTACCATATGATTCATCCATTTTCTAGGTATATACTCCAAAATATTGAAAGCAGGAATTCGAACACATGCTTGTATGCCGACGTTCGTATCAGCATTATTCAAAATAACCAAAAGGTGGAAAGTACCCAATGCCCATCAGCAGATGAACAAAATGTGGTGTATACATACAATAAAATATTATTCATCCTTAAAAAGGAAGGAAATTCTGACGCATGCTACAGCAGGAATAAACTTGGAAAACATGCAAAGTGAAAGGAGTCAAGCACAGAAGGATTACTGTATGGTTCCACTTACATGTGGTAAGAGAAAAGTCAACTTTGTATGGAGACAAAGTAGAAGAGTGGTACCAGGGCCTGGGGGTAAGAGGGCTAGGAAGGTTTTTATTGTTTGTTTTGGTGTTTTTTTGTTTTTCTTTTTGTTCGTTTGAGACAGAATCTCACTTTGACACCCTTGGTAGAGGGTCACAGCTCACAGCAACCTCAAACTCTTGGGCTCAAGTGATTCTCTTGCCTCAGCCTCCGAAGTAGCTGGGATTATAGGCACCTGCCACAGCACCGGGCTATTTTCAGAGATGGGGCCCCTCTCTTGCCTCAGGCTGGTCTCGGACCTGTGAGTTCAGGCAATCCACCGCCTGGGCCTCCCAGAGTGCTAGGATTACAGGCATGAGCCACCCCACCTGGCCTCGGAAGTTATTTTTTAATGAGTACAAAAAATTCTGTAAATGAATAATGGTGATGGTTGCACAATACTGTGAATTTGCTTAATGCCACTGAATTATATGCTTAAAATGGTAAAATTTTATGTATATTTTACCACAATTTTTAAAAAACAAAAAGGAACAAACTATTGATACATGCAACAACGTGGACGAGAGATTTGCCGCCTCAGAGAAATTATGGTGAGTAAAAAAATCCAGACACAAAAAGAGTGCATGATTCCATTTATATAAATGCAAAATAGCTATATCTACTGCTAAATAAAATTTATAGGAAGGAGGCCTTTGGCTTGGACTGAGCTTTTGTACTAGGCCCCAACACACCAAATCAAAATGGAGTCACTCACGCCACAGTTCCATATCACCAAAGTTCGGTGTCTGCCCTTCCTCGAAATCAGGAGAGAAATAGCCAAATTCCAAACAGGCCAATTTTAGCCCAGCATGATAAGGAAGTCCCCTCTGCTTTAGCTCTGTAAAGGAAAGTAACTTTGAAATTATCAATCTGCTTTTTGTTCCCTATTTCTGCTGTCTTCAGCCTTTTCAGGCCTATAAAGCCAAGTTTCTCTGCTTAGCTCACTGGAGCACCTTTTCTGAATTTTTAGAGAACATATTGCCCCTATTCAAATAGATCATGTAACTAAATTTGTTGTAATTTTGTCTTTTGATACTAACTTACAGTGACAGAAATCACTGCCTATAGATAGGCTACGGTGAATAAGATTGATTGGCCCGCCCCATATACCGAGGGTGGCAGGTTCAAACCCAGCCCCAGCCGAACTGCAGCCAAAAAATAGCCTCACGGCACTCCACCGAGGGCTGTAAAGTGAGACTCTGTCTATACAAAAAAAAAAAAAAAAAAAAAAAGATTGATTGGAAAGGGGCACAGGGAACTTACACAAGTAATGAAAATATTCTATATTTTGACTGGGGCAATGGTTACAATTGGTGGTTTATACAACTGTCATAACTCATGGAACTGTACATGTAATACCTGTGCATTGCACTGTATGTAAAGTTTATGTCAATTAAAAGTAAAATGGACAGCTGGGCAAGGTGACTCATGACTGTAATCCTAGCACTCTGGGAGGCCAAGACAGGTAGATTTGTTTGGGCTCAGGAGCTTGAGACCACTCTGAGCAAGAGTGAGACCCTGTTTTTAAAAAATAGCTGGGCGTTGTGGCAGGTACCTATAGTCCCAGCTATTTGGAAGGCTGAGGCAAGAGGATGGCTTGAGCCCAAGAGTTTGAGGTTGCTGTGACCTGTGATGTCACAGTACTCTACCTAGGGAGACAGAGTGAGATTCTGTCTCAAAAACAAAACAACAACAACAACAAAATAAATAAATAAAAGCAAAACAGACAAAACCATATGATGCAAAAAATAAAACCAAAGTAAATTTTTTTAATTAAAAATAAATAAAATGTTAAAAATAGAGGTGTGGGACATTACAAAATAAAAAGTTATAACAAAATGCTGCTTCAAGATTTTAGGTTTTTCTGAGTAGCCATCATTGGTCTCCTTACTGGCCCATGACCGTCAACATGAAAAACCCATACATCTGGCTCGGTGCCCATAGTTCAGTGGGTAGGGCACTGGCCACATGCACCGGCCACATGCACCGGGGCTGTCAGGTTCAAACCCAGCCCGGGACTGCTAAATGAAAATGATAACTACAACAAAAAAATAGCTGGGGGTTATGGCAGGCACCTGTAGTCCCAGCTACTTGGGAGGCTGAGGTAAGAGAATCACTTAAGCCCAAGAATTTGAGGTTGCTGTGAGCTGTGACTCCATAACACTCTACCCAGGGCGACATAGTGAAACTCTGTCTCAAAAAACAAACACACACAAATCCACAACTCTCAAGAAGAACTTCAAATAATTTTTTCATTGTTTCTTGTTATTAAAGTAAGTTAGGATTTATCAGAGAAAGAGTTCCAAAATATTGCTTTCCCAAGTATCTCCTTTATGGCCCATGTATTCTTGAGAATTTCCTGATTTTAGAAAAATAATCCCCCTACATACTAGTTTTACTCTGTGGCATCCTATCCAATGAGGTTTCAATTTGGTTACAAAAAAATTCTGCTTGGTTTTCTGCTGAAAAAGACCCAAGCAATGGATTAAATCACCCATGCAAACTAAAAATGTAAACCTCAACAAAACCTTCCCAGAACCACACTTGACTTCCTGGGTTGCAGGGCAAAGTCTGGGGAAATAAGGGAGCCAGAGCTGCAGGAAGGTAGGAAAAGATAGACGGAGGAAGCAGCAACACATGTGTTTTTGGTGCCATGTACTGTCTTAGGAGCTTTACTGTAATTATGTCATTTAAGGACTATAAACAAGAGTAAGAAAAAGAGATCCGAACAGAGGTCAAAAAATGTCTTGCCTAGCTTTACCCAGCAAGTACAAAATCATATCTTAGCAGAAACTGACAATGACAGATTCCAGGAAGAACTGGGTAGGGGTGGCTGCCAAGAACGGTCACCTCCTAGGAAGTCTAACACCTCCCCCATCCCCACCCAACAGGTGGCTGGGCTTTTGCAAGACTTGGCTAAACAACCAGTACAGGCAAACGTGTGTTTAATTTTGGAGAAAGGGCCTGCTGTTTTATATGATTATTTTTAATTAGCTATTTTCTGAGGTTTGATTAAATTTGGAAATAATTGCACCTTGAGAACTATTTCAGAACCTCACATTGTAAACCTAGGGTTGCCTCAGGAATGTGAGGATGGGTTGTCACCCTGTGACCAACTGTTTGTCCTGAAAACAAACATCCTTTGTCTACAGAAGAGGTCTTGGCCATGCAAATTTTTCTATTTCTTCTCTGCCTGGAATCCCATCTGGCCAACTTCTCTTTTTTCACTATTTTCTTGTATGAAATATGCAAAACACAAATGCATGAGCCGCCAGAGCAGCAGATTATGTCGCCTGAATATTGCAGATAAAATTGAAACATAACAAGACGTTAAGATTTTCCCTTGGGAAAAAGCATGTAAAAGACACTTTATTTACATAATGATATTATAAAAATTTTAATAAATCCAGAATAGGAGGTCACATAATATGGGGAAAAAAAGAAAATTGCCAGTTTGAAAAATTCAGTCATAAATATACTATAAGAGGTATCTTTTAAGGATCTGGAATATTTAAAACTAGGATGTGAACTCGTTGTTTTATAAATAGAAAAGCCTAAGTCTTTTTATACTGTTAAGATTATGTAGTCTGACCCACTTCTGTTTATCTCTTTGCAATTTACAAAGCACTTTCACACCCATTATATTATCTGATACTCATGACAATCTCTGAGGGAGGTAGGACAGCTATTATTAGACATATTTAACAAATGAAATTGAAGCTCAGAACAGTTATGCCCAAGGTCATACACGAAGGTTCTGGACATCTAAAATTCCTGGACTCTGTACACAGATTCCCACTGCTTCTGTTCTCTTACTGAAAATATTATGAAACTAAATAAGCTAATCATAGAAGAAACTCCTTAGTTAATTATTAATGTATTTGCAAGTAAAAATTTAGAGAGGTATTATAATGTAGTGGTGAAGACCAGGGAGTGTGAAACTGCTGCTTATCTGTATGACTTCGAACAAGCTACTGAACAATCTGTGCCTCAGTTTACTCACCTGTAAGACAGGAATAATAAAATCACTTACCTAACAGGGATTTTGAAAGCAATAGATGAGTTAATTACACGTTAAACGCTTGGTAGAGTACTGGCTCATTTAATCATTTAGTAAGTGCAAAGTATCATTGTCTTTGCAAATTGATTTTTATGTTTGAATTACTCTGATAAGCACCGAGATATTTTAAGTAGCCATGTATGCATTGTACATTTATTCTATAGAGCCTAAAACTCTTCAAGTTAAAGTCTGAAACTAAATATCTTATTTTTCTATCTCTGGTTTGCTCTTGCCAATTATAAATAAGTTTCTCTGTTATCTGATCAGACCTCAGAGTCAAGAATCTTAAGTCATAACAAAACACGGCAGTTTACATCAACTCTGAATCATCCTAGTTCAAGAATAATGGTGACTTCAGTATGATTGTGAATAGCTTTTTGCCCTTTCTAAACTACTGATCAAACACCTCCCTTGCTCAAATACAGAGAAATATTAAGTAGTAAACTTCATTCTTACCCTCAAGATTGAGTATATAAACACGTAAACACACGGTCGGGAATCATCAAGTCTTGTTGTATCATACAGCAAGGATGCTCTCCACAGCCCCTGGGGCCAGGTGGGGAGACACAGGGATAGCCTGAAGGGGATTCCATCAGATAAATGGGGAACTAGTTGGATATGGTGGTATGCAAGAATTGGCACATTGAATATCCGAAGACTATGAATCTAGTCCCTTACCTGGGTTTACGAAAAAATCCCCTCCAGACCCCCAAACAAAAAAGAAAACCCACTCAGTCTATGAATCCATAGTGATGGCAGGGGCCTGCAGAGAGAGAAGGAAAGTTTTTCTGTATAGAAGAATGCCAGCTGATAAATGTTCAACAAATAATGAAAATTCACCATTTTGCCGCATTAGAATTAATTCAAGCAAGGATTATCGAAACCAGTGGTTCTCAAATGTCAGCACGCATTGGAATCACCTGGAAGCTTGTTAAAACACAGATTACTGAATGCCACCCCCGGAGTTTCTAAGTCAGCAGGTCTGGGGTGAGATCCAAAGAATTTGTTTTTCTATCAAGCTCCTAGATGATGCCAGTTCCAGGACCACTGGGAACCACTGATCTGAACAATCCGGTTGGGGGTTTTGAGGAATAGGATATTCACATAAACAAGAGTTTTTCAAAACAAACATTTAGAAGGAAAAATAAAAAGAATCAAAGAAAATTAGAGTTGTAGAAATTACCAACACCTTTTTCTGACTAAGTTCGTACATTGCTGAACTTGTATGACCAGATGTTATCTGGCCCTGGAATCACGTGATCTGGAAAGGTCGGACCTTCCCTTCTTCCAGGCAAGATGACATCTAAGCTTCAAGAGTATGTTAGAACCGAGGGTTCTAATTTTGGTTCTGCTATTAACTTGTTGACGCTTGAACAATGCAATTGAAAATCTGCATATACTTTTGCTAGCCTACTGTTGACCAGAAGCCTCATCAATAACATAAACAATTGATTAACACAGATTTTGTATGTTATATGTATTATATACTGTATTCTCACAATAAAGTAGGCTGGAAAAAAAGTAAATGCTATTTTAAAAAATCATAAGGTCCAATTCCAAGAAAACGAAACAAATCCTAAGGAAGAGATAATAGACGGGACATGGTGGCTCACGCCTGTAATCCTTGCACACTGGGAGGCCGAGGTGGGTGAATTGCTTGAGCTCAGGAGTTCGAGACCAGCCTATATAAGAATGAGACCCTGTCTCTACTAAAACCAGAAAATGAAATTAGGTGGACATTGAGGCTCATGCCTGCAGTCCCAGCTACTCTGGAGGCTGAGGCAAGAGGATCACTTGAGCCCAGGAGTTTGAGGTTGCTGTGTGCTATGATGCCACAGCACTCTAATCAGGGCAACAGAGTGAGCCTTAGTCTCAAAGAAAAAAAAAAAAAAGAAAGAAAGAATAGAAAATATTTTTACTATTCATTAAGTAGATCATCTTAAAGGTCTTCACCCTTGTCTTCATGTAGTACTAGGCTGAGGAGGAGGAGGAAGAAGGGTTGGTCTTGCTTTGTCAGGGCTAGCCAAGGCAGAAGAAAATCACGTGCAAGGGTACCTATGCCTTTTAAACCTGTGTTGTTCAGGGGTCAGTTGTACTTAAGCTTTGTCTACTATCCTTTTACTTATAAAAACAATAAGGGTCCTAAACTAAGTTTTCCATGGGCCTAATGGTGGAAAGTTACAAAGCCTGAAGAAATTACTGCATCCTACAGCTTTGAAACCAGCAAATAGCAATATAAAGACACCATCTCTAGTGAAAATTATTTTTATAACATTGCATCAGAGGCTTCTTTATCTAAGAAAGATGCTTTTCTTTTCTTTCTTTCTTTTTTTTTATTTACTTTTTTTTTTTGTAGAGACACAGCCTCACTTTACCGCCCTCGGTAGAGTGCCATGACATCTTAGCAATATAGATTTTTAAAAGAATATGAAAGATAAATGCTTTAAAGACAAGTTAAAAAATCAATGTTGCTGTAGCCACTCTGCTATACATGGGGGACTAGAAATCTATTTACTCTGCAAAAACAAATGAACTCGGTTCTTTTGAACTGGGTATTATTTTCTTCCTACATGTAAAAGCACAAACCATTTTTGTCAAATTCTTTATGTGATAATGAGGTAGATTAAGGAGACACTACTCAAAACATATGTTTCTTTGCTCTGTACTATCTATAAAAAGCAGCTAGTTTATACTTAGTGCAATTCAGACGAGTCCCAAGCTTCTCTCTTTTACAGACTTCCTATTGCAATCTTGAGGGGGCTCCCTTTTTTTTTTTTTTTTCTTGAGAAAAAAAACCTCAAACTCCTGGACTCAATTGATCTTCCTGCCTCAGCCTCCTGAGTAGCTGGGATTACAGGTGCATGCCACCACACCTGGCTACTTTTTTCTTTCTTCTTTTTTGTAGATAGGGAGGTCTCATTATGTTGCCAAGGCTGGTCTCAAACTCCTGGGTTCAAGTGATCTTCCTATTTTGGCCTCCTAGAGTGCTAGGATTACAGGTATGAACCACCATAACCAGCCCTCAGGCCCCTTTGAAGAACAAATGAAGTCAGAGCTACAATGGGCATAATTTGAAGGGTGCCTCAAAGAACCTTCTTCACCACCTGCCTTCTTTACATGAAGCTTATTAAAGATCCTCTTGGCTGGGAGAGGGTAGGTCATCATGATGGGTACATATGGGGGAAGGATGATTTCCCAAAGGAAAGCTTTCACTGGAAAAAAGGGAAAGAAGAAAGAACAGGCAAGAATGCAAATTTCATGTCAGCATTTGTTTCTGAGGAAACAGAAGTTTGGAGTTAGGTAAGTGGAGGGCTGGGGAAGCGAGACTTGGGTAAGGAATAGGGAGATACATCGTAGAGGCAGCCAGGGGGTGATGAGGGTGGAGTGAAGCTCCGGGCAGTCTGAAGGCTGAGCCTGTCTGCCAGGCGGGGAAAAAGATGACCCAGAGAAACTGGGCCTGCTGTCCTTATGTTGCAAGTGGATTAAAAATATCACTTTCAGCAAAGCTGATAAGGCTGAAATTATGCAGTTCTTAGCTAAATGTTTTCCTATATTTTTATCCTCAATAAAGCATTGCCTCAATCAGCATTGCCTCCCCTCCCACTCGCTCACACTCCTTTACCCCAGTGAGACGCCCTTTTGTCACTCTCTGTCATGGCAATGGGTGGTAGAGCCAGGAAAAGTAGGCCAGGGAAAGCCCTTGAAGCTCTGTGCCCACTCCACTTGCAGTGTCCAGCTCCTTAGCTCCAGTTTCCCAGGCTCTTGCAATTACCCTGGTGTCCCAAACTCTAGTTAGGATGCTGCCCTAGATGGATAGTCAAAGTCAGATGTGCCAGTTGAGACCCAGAGGGGAAAGTGTGTCCAGCCTTCTGGGCTCAACTGCATTCCAGGATAATTAGCTACGACAGAAATACATAATTAAAGACATTCCAAAGTGCACATAAGCATACATACTGTATTTATTTGTCTTCTAAAAAAGTCATAATATTACGTAATTTAACAGATGCATAAATTTTTTTCCTTTTGATGGTATTAACATAGCATGAGTCTCATTTTTGTGAGATTTAGTGTTGGTCTCATTTTTTACAGTGCTTGGATACAGAGTGGCTTGTGTATATATCATGAACAGAGAAATACGTTTTTTTGTTTCACAAACTTAAGTCAAGGATCCATCTTTCTAGTACTAAGTTTTAAAGGTAAGAGTTGAATAGTGACTAACGATCACACTTACTACCTAAAAACAAAACGCTGAAGAACAAGAAAGGGATTGAGCAAGGGGACCTGGTTACACCACAGCCTGCCCTCAGCCCCATCTGGACCTGATGATGGCCTCACATTGGTGTCCTTCAGAAGATTAAAGAACAGCTTTGTTGGAACTTTCCTCTCTTAAACCGTCTTATCTTTTAAACAGATAAATCTGAAACAGCAATGTACATACAGTGCTTGCCGGCAGGGAGCCACTGGGATGGAGTTAGCTGATAGCTTTGTTCTGGGCGATGTAGGGTAGAGTGCTTATGTTCACTGAGCCTCAGTTTTCTCCTCAGAAAAATGGGGAGATTCACACCTGCCTCACAGAATAAAATGTAAGTACCTGGGATGTGAGAGAAGCTCAAAAACTGTTAATTTTCTTTCCTCACAGCCAAATCAGTTCTTTGAAAGAGACAGCACTGGGTGATATCTTTGTATTAAGAATGAAGTAGAGGGAGGCGCCTGTGGCTCAAAGGAGTAGGGCGCCAGCCCCATATAGCAGAGGTGGTGGGTTCAAAGCCAGCTCTGGCCAAAAACTGCCCCCACTCCCCCACCAAAAAAAAAAAGAAGTAGAAAGTAATGGCAAGATGAGGGGTAATGGTTTTTATTTTCTTGAGTAAAAGACAAGATGGGGAGCAAAGGCAAGTGGAAATGGGTGGAGGAGATAGGTATAAAAAAGAGGAAAAGGTGTAAATTAGATATTCCGAAGACCGAGTGTCCCTTGTGGCTGGTGATCAGGAAGTTAAAGTGGGGCAATTATGTGGATCTCTAGCAATGTTCAGGTGCACAGAATTAGTGGATGGTTGGCCTTCACTGAGGCTGGATTTTCTGCAAGGCAAATGTGGTAAAAGCAGAGAGGCAGGGGGGTGGGAAGTATTTTTAAGGGAGTAATCATAATAGTAATCATGGAATTTAAGCTAAATAAAGAGACAGCAGGAGATTGCCCTGAAAGTGAAGGGGAGTGGCGTGGATCTTCATTCTGCCTCTGATATGAATCATGTTATCTTTCCCCTTAAGAGGTAGAAGCAATTAAGAACATTTTGTTGGCTCAGCGCCTGTGGCTCAAGTGGCTACAGCGCTAGCCACATACACCTGAGCTGGCAGGTTCAAATCCAGCCAGGGCCTGCCAAACAATGACGGCTGCAACCAAAAAAAATAGCTGGGTGTTGTGGAGGGCACCTGTAGTCCCAGCTACGTGGGAGGCAGAGGCAGGAGAATCGCTTGAGCCCAGGAGTTGGAGGTTGCTGTGAGCTGTGATGCCACATCACTCTACCCAGGGTGATAGCTTGAGGCTCTATCTCAAAAAAAAAAAAAAAAAAGACCAACTTTGTTAAAAAAAAATACAACATGAGCAAAGACAATTTATTCTAGGAATATATGAGTGCATAAATATTACATCAAATGTTGAAAGAATTCCCAAATGATCTTATCACCAGATCTTATCATTTATCTATTATTGAGTAACAGCTACCCTGAAACTTTGTAGCATAAAGCAACCAATTTATTACACCCATGAATGCTGTGAGTCAGTACTCACAACAGAGCAACAGGGACAATTTATCTCTGCTCACACTGTCCAGAGCTTCAGCTGAAAAGACTGAAACTCTACAGCGATTTGATCATGGAGGGAGAGAATAGTCTGGAAGCATCACCATTCATTTGATGCTGGCTATTGGCTGGGAACTCAGCTAGGCTGGAAGCATCACCATTCACTTGATGCTGGCTATTGGCTGGGAACTCAGCTAGGCTGGTAGATAGAAAACTTACACATGGCCTCCCCAAGTGCTGTCTCTATAGCAGTGTTTTTCGACCTTTTTTTTTTTTTTTATCTCACAGCACAAAAAACTATAGTTAAACTTCCACAGAACATTTAAATTATGTTGATCAAAGAAAAGAATAAAAGGGTTAAGCACAGTGGCTCACGCTGGTAATCCTAGCACTCTGGGAGGACGAGGTGGCTCCAGACCAGCCTGAGCAAGAGGAAGACCCCGTCTCTACTAAAAATACAAAAACTAGCTGGGTGTTGTGGTGGGCACCTGTCGTTACAGCTACTTGGGAGGCTGAGGCAAGAGGATCTCTTGAGCCCAAGAGTTTGAGGTTGCTATGATGCCAGAGCACTCTACAGAGGGTGACAAAGTGAGCAATCTTCCTGCAAAAAAAAAAAAAAGAAAGAAAAGAAAAGAAAAATGAGAATACACTTACTGTGCTTTGAACTTCTTTAAAAAACAATTTAATTAATGATCTTTAAATTAATGATCTCTGCAGAACACCTAAGATCCTCTCACGGCACACCAGCTGAAAATCACTGCTCTATAGGTTAAACTGAGTTACCTCTTACCATGACTGATGGGTGCTGAGAGTGAGCATCCCGAGAGAAAAGGGTGGAAGTGTGTGGCACTTTTATGATCCGGCCTCAGAAGTAACACAGCAGCACTTCTGCTATACTCTTTTTGGCCAGGTAGTCACAAAGACTTTCTCAGGTTCAATGAAAGAGGATACCAATTTGTGTTAGTTAGGGTTCTCCGGTGAAAAAAATAGTACATATATGCAAGGGGATTTATTATGGGAATTGGCTCATCCAATCATGGAGGCCAGGAAGTCCCACGAAACATTGTCTGAAAGCTGTAGAACCATGGAACCCAATAGTATAGTTCAGTGTAAACCCAGAGATCTGAGGAACACAGAAGCCAATGAGACAACTCTCAGTGTGAGGCCAAGGGCCTGAGAAACTAAAAGGCCTCTGTTTAAGTCTTAGAGCCCCCAAACCCAAGAACCTGGAGTTTTTATGTAAAAGGGCAGGAGAAGACGAGTATCACGGCTCCAGGAAAGAGAGCAAATTTGCCTTGCCTCTGTCTTTGTGGTCTCTCTGGGCCCTCAGTGGACTGGATGGCGCCTGCCCACACTGAACAAGAGCAGACTTTCTTACTCAGTCCACTAATTCAAGTGCCAACCTCTTCCAGAAATACCCTCACAAACATACCCAGAAATTAGGTTTTACTCGAGCTTCCCCTAATCTAATCAAATTGGCACCAACCGTTAATCGTCCCAAGTCCACCTTTTGCCAACTTGTCACCCACATGCATCTCCTTAAAGACAATAGCAAGGTCATACTTTGGTTTGATGATACAATTATCCTCCTACAACAAAACGAACACGCTGATCCCTTTCCCAGAAGGGAAAATAAAGTCCTTCAGTGATGTTCACTCTTTTCCTGATATCCCATCATTTAAATAGTATGGTATTTAATTATGAACACTCAAATATGCATGTAAAGTCAATACACCTTATGTTACGTGATAAAAGAATAAGAATAAATAAAACAAAAACGTTTGCTTCAGATACAAAACACACACACAAATGTATTAACAAAATAGGGAAGAAGTTGTCACAATTAGAGTTCTGCATCTATAACTAGTAATGTGGTTGTGACTGGTACATATTATTACCCATTCTGTATTATCTTTGCCTTTAACAAGCTCCTCAGCTGGTCATGGTTCTTTAGCTGGTGGGGTGACCCAAATCCTCATTACTAAAGGGTTTGGACCATTTATAGTTCTGCCTGATTTGGGTTGTCGTAGTTTCCCATTGATCTTAATCATGGGGCATGGTAATACCGAAAGACCATAGGGGATGTCCTGTATTCAAACATACTCTTTCTTGCCAACATTGTAAAGTAGTAGTCCAATTTGGTAGTCCAGATCAATCACTCTAGCCAAGGCCATACTCCTTCCTTGGTCTGTTGACTGAGAGGCATCAGGCATCCAAAGTGGCCAATAGCAGTTTTAACTGCCAGTTCCATGGAATCACTGTTGCATCCTCTGGTGGAAGCATTGCTCCCTCTGGAACTAAGACCCGTAGGCCAGCAGAGTGTATGATGTGGGAATAGGAAGCAAAAATTTTGCTAATAAATCACTAGGGGAAATGGCGAGTAGTGCCATGTGCATCTCCACCCCGTGATTCCTGGACCAAAGAATTCTGGCTCTGGGAGGAAGAGAACTATATATTGGATGCTGATTCAGAGACTAGACAGCCAGCCATACAAGGTATTGCCATGTAACTGCCAGCATCATTTCATCGCTGAAAGGCCACTCCACCATTCTAACCAGCCAGCTACTTCAAGGTGGTGGAGAACATTGTAGTGGAACACTGGTGAGTGACATGAGCAGGGCCCATTGCTGTACTACTTCGGCTTTGAAATGGGTTTGTTCATCAGAAGTAATGCTGTGTAGGATTTATTCTGATGGATGATAATACATGGGATGGATGATACATTCTATAAGCCCACAGATGTTAGTTTTAGCAGAAGAATGGAAACAGTGTTAAGCATGTAGGATGGGAGATGTTGTTGTGGTCATCTAAAAAAATGCAATCTACAGATACTGAAATTTATTTTAATAAAATTGAGCAGCCCTTTCCTTTTTAAAGCTTTTACATCAAAAATAGAAGGATGGATATATATGCAAAATGATTGAAAGCAGCACATTCAAAAATACTTGTTCACCCAGGTTCATAGCAGCGTTATTCACAACAGCCAAGAGGTGAAAGCAGCCTGGGTGTCATCCACAGATAAATAAATAAACAAGTGTAATATATACAAACAATAGAATATTATCGAGCCTTTAAAAGGAAAGATGTTTTGACACATGCTAAAACCTGGATGAACCTTGAAGACATCATGCTAAGAGAAATAACCTAGTCACAAAAAGACAAAAATTGTGTGATTCCATTTAAATGAGCTATCTAGGATAGCCAAATTCATAGAAATAGAAAGTAGAATAGTAGTTACCAGCAGCTGAGGGGAAAAGAAAATGGGAAGTTGTTTAATGGGTTTAAACAGAGTTTCGGTTTTGCAAGATGATTCTGGAGATTGTTTTCACAATAATATAAATATATTTACTACTGAACCGTACATTTAAAAATAGTTTCAATGATAAATTTTATGGTATGTATATTTTACTGCATTAAAAAAAAAATACAAGAAAACTTTCTAGCTACTCTAAAGAATGCTGTGGCAGATATTGCATATTGACATGCTCTAGAATGAATGCACAGACATAAGCTAAAAAACCCCAACATTTTCTAGATTCTCTTGTGACTACGGTTTGAGACATGATTTGGAGCCCCCTAAACAGGAACACTCATCTTAAAGTTTGATTTGAAACTGAGTCATATCAGAAAGAGGCAGTGTTGAGAGCCTCTGCTGTAGACCACGGCAGAGGTGGCATGGTCTGCAGCCAGCTGCTATCACAGCAGCTTATTAATTTGGCAAATGACTTCTTGATTCAGCAGCTTTCAACATTAGTGATGGCTGCATTCCCAGCTCCAGTCAAGGCAGAGTGGTAATGGGGTCTAAGAGTTGCTCTAGAATCCTCAGCCTAAGGTCCACTCTTCCTGCCTTTATGAAAAAGCTAAAGGCAAAATCTCATGATCTGCACATAAGATGCTTATGTGCATAGAGAATCAGAGACTGCGTTTTAGAAAGAAAATGATTAGCACTATTGAAAGAGCTCAATAAGGTGGCCAGATTTAAGCCAACTATACAAAAACAATGTTTTTTCTTTAATCCCTAAATAAACAGGTGGAAATGTAGTTTAAAAATCCCATTTTAAATGACAACAAAATTTAACAAGAATCAGGAATAAACTTATAAGAAATGCACCAAACCTATTCATTCAGCACAGAGGTTTCACTTCAGTCCTCCTTCCCTTGGTTTCACCTTCAAAATATGTTCCACATTCTGCAAACTAAACCGTTAAACAACTAAGAGGAATATTATAACAAAATACTTGGTGAAAACGGTTCCCACCGAGATCTTGGTAATAAGAAAATCTCTTTTTGCCTGATCAGCTGGGCAAATTAAAACTCAATACTTCTTTAGCTGTTACTGTCCCTTCCCAAGGTTTTATTGCTTTTGTTTTAACTTCTATGTTATAGTCATGAAAACAAAAACTATGCACTCCATTAATCAAGGCAAACTTTTTCATTTTTAGAGAAAGGGCGTTAAGAGGAAAACAATTTTGAAGCAGCAATGTTTTTGCCTCAGGGAGAGAAAGCTTTAATATGATCCTTATGAAACTGTGTTCCTGGAATTCTCTTCATAAATCATGCATGTATAAGTAATTTGCAAAGATTTTGGTAAATGAGCTGTTGCACAAGGGATGATGGGATATGTTATTTTGTTTTTGTATTTGTGTTCTTTCCCTTTTTTTTTTTTTTATAATTGCCAGTCATTTATTGGGCAAAAATTGAAGAGGGTATCTCTGTCAGAAACAGTCAAAAAAGAATAGATCTGATAAAAATATGGATGGATGCCTGAGCTATATTTATCGTAAGTAAACTCTGCTTAAGAAACATGGCCAAAATTGGGGTAAACTGCAAGCTCTTTACTTACAGATTTAGAGCCATAGCAATTTCTGCATGTATTTTGAGAAAGAAATCAGTTTGGAAATTATAGGTATATTTCTGTAATCAGTGGATTTGAGGTATTTATATAACTGCATCGTGATTAAAACAATATAGATATACAAATATATTGGCTGGGTTCTCTGGGAAGCAGATACCAAGACAGAATTAAGAATGCAAAGGCCAACTGAAGAGAAAGAAAAAAGCAGAACTGGGTAGGGAAGCCATCTGACCACAAACAGATCTGTTAAGGACTCAGCCAGCACAGTGGGGAGCTCCAGAGCAGAGATTGCCTGTTACAGGAGTCATCCATTGGGCAGAAATGGTCAGGCTCTTGTTCTGCCATCTTACTGACTCACCGATTGGGGCCACCCTAAGGAAAGTATGACCTTGGCCCCAAAGCTGACAGTTCTCACAGGTGGGCAAGAATGACCTTGGCCCCAAAGCTGACAGTTCTCACAGGTGGGCAAGAAGTCCTTTCCTGAAAAGTGATCTGGGCTGCTTATCTCCACGTCTGCTGCAGTGAGTTAGCATCTGTGTTACACACAAAGTAAAGGTGCTACTTCCTTATAATTTTTTTTTCTTTTTCTTTGTATATATTCAAGGGTTACAAGTACAATTTTGCTACATTGATACACTGCTTTGTGGTGAATGAAGGCCTTCAGTGCACATATCACTGAAACTAAGCACATTTTACCCACCAGTTTTCCTACTCCCTTCCTAGCTCCCCACCCCTCCGCCTTTCTGAGTCTTCACCGCCCACCAGTTCACACGCTGCTTCCATCTGTACACATTATTTAATTCTCATCTGTGAGAACATGCAGTGTTTGTCCTGAGTGTTTCACTTAAGATAATGGCTTCCAATTTCATCCATGTTGTTGAAAAAAACATGATTTCATTCTTTTTTATGTAGTCCATTGTATTTATATGCCACATTTTCTTTATCCAGTCCTCTCTTGATGAACACTTAAATTGATTGTATATCTTTGCTATTGTGAATAGTGCTGTGATAAACTTGTGAGTACAGTTATCTTTTTTGTATACTGATTTATTTTCCCTTAGGTAGATACCCAATATTGGGTATGCCGGGTCCTGTGGTAGTTCTATTTTTAGTTTGTTTTTGTGAAACATGGCCTTACTCTGTTACCAGGGCTAGCGTGCCGTGGCATCATCATAACTTACTGCAACTTCAGACTCCTGGGCTCAAGCAGTCTCGCATATCAACCTCTGAAATTCATTAATTTGCCACCCAAATTTTCCACCAACAATTAATTTACCACCAACAATTTTCCACAAACAATTATACATTATCCCTCTTACAGAGGTTCCTTTTGTCTATATCTTCATCAATATCTATTATTTTTTCCTTTATAGTAATAGCCATTCTGATTGATGTAAGATAGTATCTCATTGTGCTTTTAGGTACCGTATATACTCGAGTAGAAGCCGAGTCTTTTTGGCACAAAATTTGTGCCAAAAAACCAAACTCAGCTTATACTCGGGTCATACAGGTTATTTGATTTGGTGCACGCAAACGAAGCCTGACGTAGAGCTGATAGCAAAGTGGGTTCGTGATGCATGGGAAGAGATTCCAGAGGAAATGGTGCAGCGCACTTTCAAGAAATGCGGCATTAGTAATGTGATGGATGGCAGTGAAGACTGCGCTTTGTATGAGACCGACAGCAATGATGATGATATCTCCGAACTCAGTGATGATGACAATGTCTATGCTGATACCCTCACATCAGACACAGCTGAAGCTCTGTTTGGACATACAGATGATGATGATGAGGAATCCAGTTTTGAAGGATTTTAACCTTTGTGATTTAGCTTGATTACCTGTTAAGCTACGGTTTTCTGCACTTTATTTAAAGTTTTAAAGTTGTTGTTGCTAGTTTACAGTTGTTTTTCTTTAGCGATAAATATTGAAAAGCATTTAACCTACTGATTCCTCAATTATTGTAATTGTTTTGGGTATATATTTTTATTTTTGAAATTTACCAGTGGCTGCTGCATTTTCCACCTCAGCTTATACTCAAGTCACTATGTTTTCCTAGTTTTTAGGGTAAAATTTAGGGGGTCGGCTTATACTTGGGTCGGCTTATACTCGAGTATATATGGTAAATATTCTGTGGATGTCTGTTAAATTCAATTGTTGTATGGTGAAGTTTAAGTCCAAAATTTTATTTATTGGCAATTTCTTTCTTTATCTCGTCTCTGATTAAGCTGTCATTCAGCATAAGGTTATTTAACTTACATGTTTTTGTGTGTGTGGACAGAATCCTGTTTTTCTCAGCTCAAGTTTTATTCCATCTTGGTCTGAGAAGATGCAAGGAATAATTTCTATTCATTTACATTTACTGAGGTTAGACTTGTGACCTAAGATGTGGTCAATTTTGGAGTATGTTTCGTGGGCTGATGAGAAACATCTGTATTCAGTTTTGTTGCGATGAAAAGTTCTGTATATGTCTCCTAAATCTAAATGTTGGATGGTTAGGTTTGAATCTAAGATTTCTTTTCTCAGATTCTTGCTGGAGCATCTATCCAACACTGAAAAAGGAGTGTTGAAATCTCTGACTATTCTTGAGGTGGGGGAAATAAAGTTGCTCACGTCAGTTAGAGATTCTCTTATAAATTGAGGTGCATTCTGATTGGGTGCATAGATATTTATAATTGAAATCTCATCATATTGAGTTTTACCCTTAACACATATCTTCTAGATTAAGTAGTGACTCTTGAATGCAACAAATATCTGGCCTGAGTTTTTGTATCCAGTCCGCCAACCTATGCCTCTTTAGAGGACACTTTAAGCCATTCACATCAATGGAGAATATTGATAAGTCTGGTGGAGGTTTGGGTATCGAGGTTTTCAAAGGTTCAGTGGACATTTTTCATCCTTTTGACAGTGTGGAAGTTGGAGTGTGATCCGAAGTTTCTGAATGAGTTTACCTTTGTGGTATAGGATTGGGTTGGTCATTATGGAGAATAGGTCTGAGAATATCCCGAAGAGCTGGTTTACTTATGGCAAGTTTTTTCAACATATGAATGTCTTTGAAGTATTTAATTTCTCCATAATAGGGGAAGGAGACAAGATGGCGGACTGAAGCCAGCATTCCACAGATGCTCCCATCCAGAAGGAGAGTTAAAGGATGGAAATTTAGTAATTAACCTGGAGGATTCGAGCTGTACCAAGAGAGAAGGTTGAAGAGCACACATCAACAACACTGTGGTGAGCTGAGACCACAAGAATGCAAACAAAAGATACAAAATCCATCACCAAGTGGACGGGAGTCCCCCCTCCCCCACGAGTCCGGTTTAAGAGCCCTACAAACAAAAGTGCAGAAATCAAAAGCCCTCCCACTGCATTTCACAGGAGCGACCTTCTAAAAACTGGTCCTACCTCCCCTACTAGGGTGCCATGGTGCTCCCCTGCCAGGCATAAAACTGTATAAAACTTTGAATATCTTTCCCAGCAGTCCAGCACTCCCCTCCACTCACACGGAGTTCTGGAGGTCTATCCCCTAGGAGTTCAGTTCCCTGGGTGATTTATCGAGGGGAAGGGTGTGGACAGAGCCTGAGTTGCGACTGACCAGTGCTGACTCTGAGGCACGAGAGTGAGGAACACGCAGCCGAGGGGAAGTCACGCCACGACGGCACTTCCATGCGATGGGGTGCACCAGACCTCTTTGACCAGCCATACGGCTAGGCATAAAACTGAGTGAAACTCTAACTTCCCCGTTTGAAGTGCTGACCTCCCAGCGCTCCCTCCCCACCCTCACTCAGGGGTCTGGGGACCTGTCACCCAGGAGGTCGGATCCATGGGCGATTCCTCCAGGGGAGCGGACAGTCCCTGAGCTGCGACTAGACAGTGCTGGCACGGAGGCACGTGAGCGAGGAGGAGGAGCCGTGTCTCGGTGGCACTTCCCTGCAGCATGGCGCAGGAGCCCTCCTTGGGCAGCAACATGACCAGGCATAAAACCGAGTGAGCGCTTCCAGCACTGAGCTCCCAGCGCCCCCTCCCACTCCCCTGCCTGCCCCCCAGAAGTCCGGATTGTTGGGGGACCTCTTGTGGGATGCTCAGTGCCTGAACTGCACTGTCTCTGGGGCGCGGAAGCGAGGAGCCTATGGTTGGTTCCAAGGCGG
>CAUYPK010166840.1:0-29211 GCA_963574355.1 Loris lydekkerianus
TGGGGCACATGGATGGGAGCTCCAAGGTGAGCACGGGGTGAGCAGGGACCAGAGCCCGTGAGCTCACCCCCGACACCTGCCGGGTTCTGGGGCACAGGGATGGGAGCTCCAAGGTGAGCACGGGGTGAGCAGGGACCAGAGCCCGTGAGCTCACCCCCTACACCTGCCGGGTTCTGGGGCACATGGATGGGAGCTCCAAGGTGAGCATGGGGTGAGCAGGGACCAGCACTGACTTGTTAGGAAAACCATGTGATCTGAACCTCATTCCCCCCCTTCCTGGAAACAAGGCTACTACCCTGCAAGACCCCTTTATTAATTAATGGAGCCACACAGTCAACATTTGCTTACTGAGTGATTACTAAACTTTGGTTGCCCTTGGGGGATGAAGCTGTTAACAATCTCTGCAGCTTCAGGTCCACATGGATCAGGGAGCTGAGGGCCACTGGATCCTCTGGTCATGGAGAAGATGTCAAGGCTGGGGGTGCAGTGGGGGTGCAGTGGGGTACAGTGGCCTGAGCTGTTGGGGAAGTGGAGCGGGAGAGAAGGGGATGGGAGGGGGAGAAGGTGGGAGGAGAGTGTTTGTTTGAGGAGGAGAAGGAAGAAGAGGGGGTGGGGAGAGAAGCAGGGGACTTGGAGGGAAGAAGGAGGGGGGAGGAGAGCAGAGCAGGTGCCCCCAGTGGGCCCTGGGCAGCAAAAGAACAAAGATGCCCAGAAGTGCTGGGGCAGTGAGGCTGCCCACATCTCAGAAGCCCCCAGGACCCAGCAGCCCTGGTTGGTGGTGTGGTGGTCAGAAAGCAGGGTCTAAATACCAGATACTGGTGGGGATAGAGGGGACGCCAGAGGGGAGGATGAGAGGCAGGATGGGAAATGGAGGAGGTGGGTCGGGGCCCTCAGGGCGTGAGCAGCCCACTGTGGCCACCACACCCCTGAGACCCTGCATGATCCAGATTCCGGATGCTTCTACCCAGACATTATACATACCTAATATGTAAAGCAGAGATTTAAAAACGCTAACTTTGGATAGAGATTCTACATTTTCTTGCCTTTAAATTCATAAAGCACTACACACACATACACACATATTTTATTCCATAAAACACAAAGTTATAATAAAGGATTTCCTAACATGAAAAACTCCCATGGTCATGCCCAAATAGGACTCCCATCAGACAACTTCAATGTGGCTGCAGCGTCCATGGCTTCCTGGGGCCTCCTGGATGTCGAGGTGTTGTGATTACCACTTAGCACTAGGCAAAATCAAAGGAATGACTTGGAGGAGAAAGGATCACTCGGGAGTTGAGAAGGGCCTCTGCGAGGTCTCTCCACAGAGCAGACGCCTTGATTGGATGTCTGAGCAGACGATGAGGGGCTGGGAAGGGGTGACTTTGAGCTCGCAAGTTCCCAGGTGGCTTGATCCTGATGAGCAGACATTCTGGCCTCTGGTCTGCACCCTGCAGCCTGGTCCTCTAGCTCGCTGCTGCCATGGCAGGCTCAGCCCTCTCTCCTTGGAACAAGGAGGAAAACATGGCTTGTTCATTTCTGCAGTGAAAGGCTATGCTAGGTCACCATCAGTTCTTTCTTATTCTGCAAACCTCGTCTTATTTCTGCCACAATGTCACTGGGTAATCCTCTTTCCCAGTGATGCTTGGATTAATGTCTAACTCTCATTCACGCTGGCTTGAAGGAGGTCAGAACTCCGCAGCCATCTTCTGTTGGCCAAGGGTCACCCACCCTCTGTTCCCACACCATTGACACAGCAGCCACGGGGTAGCCAGTCTTTCCTGTTATTTGTATTTGACCACATCCTTCAGGCGGCTGTTACATCTGCAAACAGGCTCAGTGGTTGAAAATCCTGCCCTGCCTGCCTAG
This sequence comes from Loris lydekkerianus, assembly GCA_963574355.1. Classification (NCBI taxonomy): domain Eukaryota; kingdom Metazoa; phylum Chordata; class Mammalia; order Primates; family Lorisidae; genus Loris; species Loris lydekkerianus. The sequence goes on from CAUYPK010166840.1 coordinate 1,870, forward strand.
TACCTCCCAATCCAAAGTCACCAGCCCCTGCACCTCTCTGCCTCAGTCAACCCACAGTGGCATGTGCATCAAGATGTCCCCAGCCCTTCTTCCACACATACCTGTGTTTGACAGAGGGGCTCCAGCATAGCACAGGGGGACTGGGAGGATCTCAGAGCCCAAGAGGACCAGAGGGCACCTGTGTTTTCATTCCCTGAAGGCCTCCACCCCAGCCACACAGGTGACACCAGCCCAATAAAACTTGCTGCAAAACCAGCCCTCTGCACACAGCCCCCCAACCATGCTCACTGGACAATGGATCACCATGTTCAGCCCAACCCTCTGCACACAGCCCCCCAACCATGCTCACTGGACAATGGATCACCATGTTCAGCCCAGCCCTCTGCACACAGCCCCCCAACCATGCTCACTGGACAATGGATCACCATGTTCAGCCCAGCCCCCTGCACAAAGTCCCCCAACCATGCTCACTGGACAATGGATCACCATGTTCAGCCCAGCCCTCTGCACACAGCCCCCCAACCATGCTCAAGGACAATGGATCACCCTGCTCAGCCCAGCCCTCTGCACATAGCCCCCCAAACATGTTCACTGGACCATGGATCACCATGCTCAGCCCAACCCTCTGCACACAGCCCCCCAACCATGTTCACTGGACAATGGGTCACCCTGCTCAGCCCAGCTCTCTGCACACAGCCCCCCAACCATGATCACTGGACAATGGATCACCCTGCTCAGCCCAGCCCTCTGCACACAGCCCCCCATTCATGCTCACTGGACAATGGGTCACCCTGCTCAGCCCAGCCCTCTGCACATAGCCCCCTTCTATGCTAACTGGACAATGGATCACCCTGCTCAGGCCCCCACCTCTAAGCCCAGCAGACCCCACGCAGCCACATATTTCCTGAAGTGGAGGGTCTATACCAGCTTCGGGGTGGTGTGGACCCTCCCTCTCTGTACTGCAGCAGATGGGGAGTGGGTGTGGGGCGTCCCTGGTCCATCTCATGAACGAAGCCTTCTAAAGAAATCAGCTGCAGAGGCCCTATCTCCAAGGTGAACTTGAAATTGTGTGTGAAAGCAGACCAAATGAAAGAGATGGTAATCCCTTTGAGGGCCTTTCCTGCCACGCTTTCCACACAGAGCTGGGCCTCACCCACAGTATACATGCCGTAAGCAGAAGTGATTACAAGCAAATTTAAGGCAAAATCTTATTAAAAGTAAAAACAGCTCAGGTAGTTACATCCTATAAAATCCTTTCTGGTTTTGGCAATAGAAAGTAATTACTCTGAGAAGCCCAAGTGCCTCCACCCATGAATGGATTACTAAATTGTGGTAAATGTATACCATGGAATACTATGCAGCCTTAAAAAAGATGGAGACTTTACCTCTTTTATGTTTACATGGAGAGACCTGGAACATATTCTCCTGAGTAAAGTAACTCAAGAATGGAGGAAAAAGTATCCAGTGTACTCAGTAATTCTATGAAACCAACTTATATTTACTCACACTTTCTTATGAAAGGTAGACTGCAACTATAGCCCAGGATGAAGGAGAGAAATGGAGTGGGAAGGGAGGGGAGGGGGGAGATTTGATAGAGGGAGGGTAAATGGAGGGACCACACCTGTGGAGCATATTGCAAGGATACAAGTCAAATCTGTCAAGTGTAGAACATAAATGTCTTAACATAATAAACAAGTAAATGAGGCAAAAGCTAGGTTGATTGGTTTGATGTAACCACGTCAGATTGTATAGAAAAATCAACACATTGTACCCCACATGTGCATAAATGTGTTCATGATATATATGTGTGTATGACTTAATAAAAAAAAGAAAGTACTCTGAAAAGGAATAGTTTCACAGAAGTTTGGTTTTCTTTAAATTATGATCTAGTTTTTTTAAATTATTAAATAACTGTGTGCATTAATGCAATCATGGGGTACAATGTGCTGGTTTTATATACAATTTGAAACATTTTCTTCAAACTGGTTAACACAGCCTTCATGGCATTTTCTTGGTTATTATGTTAAGACATTAATGTTCTACACATAGTGAATTTCACATGTACCCTTGTAAGATGCACTGTAGGTGTGGTCCCCCCAATTACCCTCCCTCTACCCATCCTCCCCTCTCCTCTCCCATTTCCCCTTCTTCTTGGGCTATAATTAGGTTATAGCTTTCATAAGAAAGCTACAAATTGGTTTCATAGTAGGGCTAAGTACATTGGATACTTTTTCTTCCATTCTTGAGATACTTTGCTAAGAAGAATATGTTCTAGCTCCATCCATGTAAACATGTAAGAGGTAAAGTCTCCATATTACCTAGTTTTTAAATATTTGTGTAAATTAACTTTTTATACTATATTTCTACATTAAAATATACCAGCATATTTAATTCCAATGAAATTTTGAAAAGGGGCATAGTACTCTAGTGTTACACAAGTTTGCTAATGTGATTTTTAAAGAATCTTTTGTAATTTCACTTCCTTCCTAATTCAAGTTGTATTTTAAACATAGATTTCAACATATCCTGCAAAGAAAGTTTCTTTCTTTTTTTTTTTTTTTGGAGACAGAGCCTTAAGCTGTCGTCCTGGGTAGAGTGCTGTGGTATCACAGCTCACAGCAACCTCCAACTCCTGGGCTCAAGCGATTCTCCTGCCTCCACCTCCCAAGTAGCTGGGACTACAGGAGCCCACCACAGCGCCCGGCTATTTTTTGGTTGCAGCTGTTATTGTTGTTTGGCAGGCCCAGGCTGGATTCGAACCTGGCCAGTTCAGGTGTATGTGGCTAGCGCCTTAGCCGCGTGAGCTACAGGCAGTGAGCCCAAAGAAAGTTTCTTTATTCAGTTTCCTAACATTATGATTTGGCTTTTAAATTCTTCCATATGGACTCTGAGACTCTCAGAGGCAAAGGGTAAACCTTAAAAACACAGGCACTCAGACTACCCACTACAGAGGGAGATTGTTAATGAATACCTGCTGAACTAATCAATGAGTGGACATTGACAACAGGAGTTTCCTTCTGAGATAATTCACTCTTTCCCAGAATGTATATTTTAAAATAAAAGGTAAGCCAGGAAATAATACCCTGTAACATTCTTTAAAAAAAAAAAAAAAAGCCCCGGAAATAAAGACCACAGTGATTAGTGTCACATGTGTATAATCTTTCTATGTACAAAGCACAGGGTCCTGAGCTTTCTTGTTCCCTCTCCTGTATTCCAGTGAATTTAAACCAGGGCCACCCAGACCTTTGGTCCCGGTCCAGCCCTGGCTGACTGCTGCCTTGCAGGAGGGAGGCCTAGGTGCCAGAGCTTCTGATGTTTCAGGGAGTCTGTAAATCTAGGATTTATGTGAAAACCCCTGATTTTTAAATGTTGGCCTATATTTTATTTGTTTTGCATTTACAGATTTTGTCTGTTTCCCAGATTTGTCCTCTGGGACTCTAATTTGCAGTCCATGTGCTGCAGACTAAGTATTTATGTGCCTCCTAAATTCCTGTATTAGACCCTACCTCCCACTGGGATGGCATGAGGAAGTGAAGCCTTCAGGAATGGGGTTAGTGCCCTTATGAAAGGGCCCCTTTTGCCAAGTGAGGACGCAGAGAAGTGGGACGGCGTCATCAGTGAACCAGAAAGCAGCCCGCAGCAGACACAGCATCTGTGGGCACCTTGGTCTTAGACTCCCCACCTTCCCACACTGTGCTGAATACCTGTTTGTTGTTTAGGAACCACCCAGACCATGCCATTCTATTAAGTTCCACCCCAAACTTGCCTGCCACCCTCAGAAATGCGCAGCCCTCGCTGCCCTGCTCTGCTGAGGCCTCTTCTCACATGTCAGCTTCTCAGAGCCTTGCCCCAACCATCCTCTCTCAAAGCACATTTGCTCCTTTTTTACACTGTCATCTCCCCTCACTAGGATGTCAGTGCCAAAGGGGCAGGGAGCTCCTGTGAGTGTTCACTGTCCCCCCGAGGCACCTGGACAGTGCTTGGTGTGGGCACTGGAGTCGGGGAAGAAGAGAGGGTGGCCCCATGCAGAGCTCAGCTTCTCCTAAGCTGACAGTCATTCGGGGCGGTCCCGTCACTAATAGAGACTCTGTCTCAGCACCTGACATTTCTTACACACCCAATAAATTAGTCCTTCTGCTTTCTGAGACTTTACAGATGACTGTCTTGAGCTCCTGACCTCAGGTGATCCTCCCAGAGTGCTAGGATTAGAGGTGTGAGCCAGTACGCCCAGCCAACTTACAGATCACTTTCAAAATGCTGTCCAGCCCTTTAGCAACTTAAAAATGATTCTAGAATTTAGGGCCTAGGCCCCTCCTGTGTATCACACAGGAGGAAGCCAAGGGCTGGGCTGGAAGAGGATAGTTCAGGGTCAGGCTGCAGGTTTGGGGTCATAGCTGAGAACCTGAGGGTACACCATCCACATCTAAGACAGGATCACCAGCAGCTGAGCCTGCCCAGGGGCTTAGGAATGGGCTTAAGTGTGCAGCTCTGCAAAGCGCTTTCCTGTCCCCCTCCCCCTCCTCCTCCCCTCCATCCCTCTCCTCCTCCTCAGCATAGAGTCATCAGGTAGTGCATGGAGTTTGGGACCCTCTTCTGAAAGACCACGGAGCTCACCTTTGAGGACAGGCTTCTCACCGATGCTGCGGAGGTTATAGACAGCGCTTGACAGGGGTGCATCCGGAATGAGCTCTGCCAGCAGGTACCCCGAATACCAGGCACATAGGGATGCAAGGACAAGGAACACAGCCTTGAAAGCACCTGCAGACAGACAACCTGCTGGGGCTGCGCACTGCCAGGCAGCCCAACCATGTCTCAAAACAGGATAAAGCAGCCTCAGAAAATGAAATGAGAGGGGGTCTCAGCAGCCCCCTCGCTGCTCACTCCTCTGCCTGGAGGTGGCCCTGCTCCCCATAGCCTAGCCTCCAGGACTGTGTCTGCATGCCCAGGACACTGAATGGGCCACATGATGTTCCAGAGAGTCCTGTGGGCTGAACACAGAGTGGAGGGCATGCTAGGAGAGCCACAGGGCATGATCAAAGGCAACAACAGCCCACTGCACTGTACCCCCTCTCCCCCTCCAACAGTTGGGTTGCGGCTGAACTGTTTCATCTAAGCATAATATTTAAGGAAGAAAACTGCCTAACCAGAGAATTCCCAGAGGGTCTTCCAGACAACACATCGCCCTGAGACCCTGAGTAATGAGTTGCCGTTTAGCTGAGAGAAGGCTGGAAGGCCATTATACCACCTTTAGAATGTGCAAAGCCCAGCTCACTAAGGGACGGTGACGTTGCACAATCTGAACAAAAATAGACAGGTGGAAGTCAGAGGGGAGAAAATGGACAGCACACAAAAAGCCAAGTGTGCCAACAGACCGTCAATCCTGTGAGGCGATGGCGCTCCTGTCCTGGACACAGCACAGGGCTCCCAGGAAGATGAGAAAGTGTGCTCGTCCAGGCCAGGGATGGTGCCATGTCCTGTGGCAGCGTGTGGCTGGCTGAGAGAAGCTGAGACCTAGAGCCAGCACCTCCCCCAGGGTGAGAGGCAGATCCCCAGCAGATGCGGGAACTGCCTGCCCTCAGGAGAGGGGTGCACGCGGGTGGGGAGGTGCCAGACTGGCAGGTCTGGCCCAAAGTCATGGAGGTATCCCAGCCACCAGAGGCAGAGCAGGACCTAGGAACCAGGAGGTGACACACACAATCCTGGCAGGCAGAGTGATTCATCTCCTAGAACCTCCAGCATACTGTGGCTTCAACATGGAAATTTGTCTTCTTACATTTTGGAGGCTGCAAGTCCAAGATCAAGGTGTTGGCAGGACTGGGTTTCTTTAGAGAAGGTCTTTCCTTGGCTTGCAGATGGCATCTCTTCCTGTGTCTTCACAGGGTCACCCTCTGTTGGGTGCCTGTGTCCTAACTGCCTCTTCTTCTATGTGTAAGGATGCCAGTCAGATTGGGTCAGGGCCACACTAGTGAGATTTCTTCTTCTATGTGTAAGGATGCCAGTCAGATTGAGTCAGGGCCACACTAGTGAGATTTCATTTTAACTTAATCATGACTATATTTGGAGGCCCTGTCTCCAAATATAGTCATGTTCTGAGGTGGGGGGACAAGGGAATTTGGGGGGAGAGGCCACAATCCAGCCCACAACATCAGGCAAGCTGGGCAGTGCCTCTCTGGCTGGACACCTGCAACAGGAGGTCAGTTCCTGGGAAGGAAGGCAGAGTGGGCAGGACTCGAGGCAGCCTGTCCCTCAGAGCTCAGCCATGGGGCAGCTGGGAAGAGCCAGTGCCTGGGCTGGGCCCAGGGGAGGTTTCTTCCTGGGAAAGGTGGGAGCCCAGGGAGGAAACTCAGAAGCTGCGGAGGTGGAGGAGAAAAGTACAGAGTCCAGGAGTCATTCTGAGATCCTGTAATGTGAACCCATCTTTTCCTGACAAGGTAATAAAGTCATCATGGGCTCCTGGAACGTGTGCCCATGTGCCTGCTGCCCCGCAGATGCATCCAGTGTGCAGCACAATTGGAAGTCTGCAGTGCGCCTGTGTGTGACGTGGCCTGCCTGCACAAACGTGTGCTCGCCTGACCCCCATGCTCAGAATGGGGCGGGGGGTGGGGTGGGGGGAGGTCTCAGGCGGGCCCTGGATGCTTCACTCCTTAGGAAAGAAAAGGAGTCCTAAACTCAGTTGATACCCCACCACTTACAGGGAGGGGGGTGTAGGACACTCCCATCCCTCCAATCCAGGGGCCACCTGAAGAAGGCACTTCTGGACCTCCAGGACACACTCTGCTGATGGGATTCCTTCAGCTGGGACAACGGCAGGGAGGCTGCTGTCACTGGTGCCTTGCCATCAGTATGCATTCAGATCGCTTCCTCATGGAGGCAGCCGCACCCCTGTACTTGAGAGGCAGGGGTCTGAGAATGGACAGACCCTACCTTGGGACTCACTGCTTTGTGGATTCCAAGCTCTGCTGGCTTCAGTGTCCACGGTCATCATGTTCGGTCCACTGAGGCTTTTTGGCAGGAGGGTTGGGAAGGGCCTCTCTGGAACACCACAGCAAGCGAGCTGCAGAACCTTCCCCGAAGGGCCACCTACCAGCGCCACTCTGGGGAGTGAGAAGGCCCCCTGGGCACAGGGGCATAAGCAGCTGAACTTATTCTATCCATCCAGTCGGAATATCCTTCTTGCAAGCTGTCTACAGGGAACAGACCTGGCAGTGGACTGGAGTGTCATGGACAAGGTCCATTCCAAGAATGTCCCCACATCTACAGCTCACAAAATCAACAGTGCTGTGGCCCTGAGTGTCTGCAGGCATCTTCTCCCACCACCACACGTGACCAGACTTCATAGCAAAGGACCCTCTGACACAAGAATGAATTGTGAGGTCTGGGTATGGAAATTTACAGGTGAGGAAAAACCACCCGCCAGTACTCAGAGACTATTATAATCATACAATATAGAAATAATGAAAAAAATTCTTCCAGAACAGCTGCAGTGAAAGCTGGTGCCCTAGAATCCACACAAGTGATCAAAAACAGTGTTGCTCATAAACAGTTGTTAAAGGAAACAACTATTTTGCACAATAAGGAAAAAATCTTACAATTTGTATGGCTTTCCTATATTTGGAAATGGTGTGGAAAAGGCAGTGTTTAGAAGTTTGAGAAGCGTGGCCACTGCCAGAACGCTGTGCTGTGGGGAAGGAGATTGATTATTTGATCTGCCACCTTCACTGCAGGGAGGCGGAGTTAGTGACATAGGAGGTGGTGAGTGGCCCCCCAAGCAGCCTTCCGATTAGGAATTTCCTGTTTTTGAAGGAGACACAGATGCCTCACTCCAGGAGGAACCCAGTTGCTCAGACTTGTTAAGAAGTGATGAAGGCGGCCAGGAAGGGCCAGCGGGACAGAGGTTGAGGTTCCAGCCAGGACCTGAATATGTCCCCTAACAAGCAAATGACAAGGACACAGACTTTAAGAGATGAAAAGCTTTGTGAAAATAAGGCATTTTACTCTATTTAGCCCAAATCTCCTACAGTATCGTTTGAAAAATGGAGAAAATAAAAATTGCCTTATCAGCCGCCCTGCCAGCCCCCTTCCTCTGAAAGATCCAGGGCCCTGAAGGCCTCCGGTAGGAGCTGCGCTGGGGCTGGGCAGTGGCTCTGCCTGGGCTTGCCCACTTCCAGTCAAGTGTCCCTCTCCCCAACCCGCCATTCCATTGCAAACCCCTCCTCCCCGCCACCCCCTTTGGGAGCAAACTCAGTCCGAGCACCCTGCTTGGAGGCCCAGCCTATCCACTCCCCCTGTGTTCGGTACCCGCATTCTTGATTACCACCCCGCCCGTCCATGGGGAGACCAGCCCTCGCCCGCCTCGCCCTCCTGGCTCAGCGCGGCTGGTCCCTAGGCCCCTCGTTCTGTGCCCGCAGCGGGGGTCGCACTCACCGGCAACCACGGGGCGCATCTTCAGGTGGCGCTCCCACCCTCCTGGCTCTCCAGCGACCTGTTGGGAGCCTTTGTAACCTCTGAGGGCGGGCCAGGGGCGGGCCAAGCAGGGGCTGTGCGACTAGTCCGGGCAAATGGCAGGTACCCACTGGCAAGTTCGTGGAGCAGCCAGAGGGCCAGGTGCGCAGGGCGGGGAGGTTTGTTGGGTAGGTAGGTGCGGCCGCCAGCCAGAGCAGGTGCCAGCCAGAGCAGTGCCCGCCTGGTGCTCCTGGGAGCTCCGAGATGGTTGGGGGGGGGGGGGAGGGGGGCTGCCTGGAGACCGGAGCTGATGTGACCACAGGAACCCAGCAGGGTGAGCTCTGAACAGAGGACACTTCGTCCCCCAGTGGTTCTGACCCTTAGGTCCCAATTCAACGACTCACAGACTCAAAAGAGGAAGGGGCTGCAAAGAGAAGCAGCCAAGCTGCTGTTTTAAACGTCAAAACAAATGAACGACCACACACCCACAGGAAATAAAACACAGTTAAATTCCAGGGGGGGAGAAGGAGAAGGGGGGAGAAGTGCAGAGGTGGGGTGCGGTAAGCTCTCTTTTGAGCAGCACAGTAGACAGGTGTATGGCACACGCCCTGGGGGAAGGGCTCAACTACAACGTTGGCTTTACCTGACAAATGCAAACAATGAAAACTAATCATATGTACCCCTATCTTAACCCGGGGGGGTGAGGGGGGGAAAGACAGTCCAAGTTTGCAAAGTCAACGTCCACTTGGTCCCAGGCCACCTTTCATGGCCTTTTGCTTGGTGCAGAGTAGTCAGTTGCCCACTGGCAGTCCCACGGTCCAGCACAGCTCCCTCTGCTTTTCTCCTTTCCTGCAAGATGATTAGTTCCTCAAAATGAGGCAAGGATGAGGGCCCAGGCCGCTTGGCTAGGGATGCAGGTTAGCATGGAGACCAGGGAGTGTCAGGGATGGGGGATGGAGACTGGGGGACACGGCAGGGGTCGGGGGCAGGCAGGAGTGTGAAGAAGACTCCCCTGTGAGAACAGCCCCTCCCTGCCCATCCAGACACCCACCAGGTTTTTACATCTTTACTGACTCATTATCTTTACCATGACCTCAGGCTACCAAAAGCAGGTCAAGGCCTGCCCTTTGGCCAGCCACTTGCCCAAAAAGTTCCCGGGAAAGCAGGTTCTGCAAGAAACCCACCCATGCAGGGCCCTACAGCTCTACCTGCTACCACCTCCCTTTCTTCAAGAAGCCCAGAGGCTTCAGCGCTGAAGCTCAAGGCCCCCTGCCCATCTGAGGACATCCATCCCCTGTGCACTGTCTTCAGGGGGCCTTGGCCATGACCCTGAGAAGCTCCTGTATGGCGCCATCCAAGGCAGCAGGCGCACCTGCCCTGAGACCATGTTGCTTCATTCCCCCAGTTCTCCCCACCTGCTGTCTTCCCAAACCGGAGGGGCCAGAAGACAGAAGTCAGATTCTCCTATGAATCTTCTCTATGAATCTGACTGCTCTATATACTTCACATATGCAGCAAGAACACAGTAAGGAGCCGTGGGTAAGGAGCCAGCAGGCAGGCCACGTCAGGCCTGAGCAGGCCCGTGCATCCGGATACCCCTGGGAGAGGCTCTACGGCATCCATGGAGCGGCTCTCCAGGGCATCCCCACAGACCTGCCTTTAAGTACAGACCTGCCGCCCACCTTACCTTTCTCTTTAGCTCACCTGATTTCAGACATGGGATTTTATCTCTGTGCTGGTTTTCATTTCTTAAAAATTGTGGTTACAAAATGCATAACATAAAATGTACCACCTTAGCCATCGTTAAGTGTACAATTCAGTAAATTCACATTATTGGTCTCCAGAACATCTTTTTTTTTTTTTTTTTTGAGACAGAATCTCACCATGTCCTCCTCAGTAGAGTGCCGTAGCATCACAGCTCACAGCAACCTCAAACTCTTGGGCTTAAACGGTTCTCTTACCTCAGCCTCCCAAGGAGCTGGGACTACAGGCGCCCACCACAACGCCCGGCTATCCAGAACTTTTTCATCTTGCAAAATCAAAACTCTGTACTCATTAAGCAACTCCCCAATTTCCCTCTCCCCTACTTTCTGTCTCTGAATCTGAGTACTCCATATACTCCACATATGCACCAATAAAGCAGGATTTGCCTTTGTGACTGGCTTATTCACTGAGCACCATGTCTTCACATTTCATCCACATTGTAGTCTGTGTCAGAATTTCTTTCTTTTTAAGGCTGAATAACATTCCTTGCACATACGCATCGCATTTTGTTTATCCATCCATCCATCCACTCACAGACACTGGGTTTCTCTTATCTCTTGAATGAACATGGTGTGCTATAAATGAACATGGTATGCAAATATCTCTTCCAGTTCCTGCTCTTAATTCTTCTACATACAAACTCAGAAGTGGAATTTCTAGATCATATGATAATCTTAGTTTTAATTTTTTGAAGATATGCCATGCTGTTTTCCATACCAGCTGCACCACCAACAGTGGTTACAAGCTCCAGTTAACTCCTCCCCTTCCTCACCAACGTGTTTTCTGGGTGTTTTTATTATTTGACAGTAGCCATCCTGACGGTGTAAGGTGATAACTCACTGTGATTTTATTTTATGTTTCCCTCATGGCTAGTGATGTTGAGCATGTTTTCATATTTTTGTTAGCCATTAGTATATCATCTTTGGAGAAATTTCTCCCTAAGTCCTTTGTCCTTTTTTAATTGCCCTGGTTTCTTTTTGTCGTTGCTAGTGAGTTGTGGGAATTCTTTATATATTCTGGATATGAACTCCCAATCAGATAATGATTAGCAGATATTTTCTCCCATTCTGCAGGTTGCCTTTTACTCTACTGACTGTGTCCATAGATGCACAGAAGTGTTACTGGCTGGTGCAGCCCCAGTCATCTGCTTTTGCTTCTGTTGTCTGCATGTTCGGCATCAAATCCAAAAACTCACTGCCAAATTCAATCTCCTGAAACGTTTCCCCTTATATTTTCTTCCAGGAATTTCAAGTTTTAGGCCTTACATTTAGGTCTTTACTCCATTCTTAATTAATTTTTGTATATGCTCCAAGGTGAGGGTCCGACTTCGCTCTGGGCAAGTGGATACCCGGTCTTCCCAGGGCCATTTGTCTGTGAGACCATCCTTTCCCCATTGCGTGGTCTTGGCACCCTTGCTGAAGATCATTTGATCCTATATGTACAGGTTTACAAGTCTTGATTTCCTGTTCTTATCAGATTGCAAGGTGAATTCACAACCTCCTAGCATAGTTGATTGGAGAGTAAGAAGAAGTTAGCCTAGCTGGGCATTGTGGGAGGTACCTGTAATACCAGTTACTCAGGAGGCTGAGGCAGGAGGATCACTGGAGCCCAGGAGTTTGAGGCTGAGCTATGATGGCACAGCACTCTACCCAGGGCGACAGAGTGAGACTCTGTCCCTAAATAAATAAATAAATAAATAAATAAATAAATAAAAGAAGTTATGTATAAACCATGTCCTTTAACATATTGGAAAGCCACCTTAGAATCTTAGTGGATGGATAGATGGTCCGGTAAACTTGAGTGACATTTAAAAGTCATTCAATGAACACTTACTAAGTGCCTATGAGGTGCCAAACACTCTTTTGCAATTTCAGTCTCTTACTTCTAAGCCTCTTGAGCAGTGATTTTTAAGTGGTGTGCCATGGCACACTGGTGTGGAGTGAGAGGATTGATCTTAGGTGTGCTGAGAAAATTTTTAAAGATCATTAACTAAATTACTTTCAAAAGAAATTCAATGCTCAGTAAGTATAATCTTTTTTTTTTTTTTTTAACTCCTCTTTTGGATCAACATAATTTAAGTGTGGCATGGAACTTTAACTATAGATTGAAGTGGGCCGGGAGATAAAAAATTTTGAAAAACTCTTTGTCTTGAGGCACTATTAACCTGACTTGACACGTGACAGGGTCAATGTAATTATTGACATTTACACCAAGCCTACACTTTAGTACCTAGATAGTTCCAGATGTTCCCCACTAATTACTTTCTCTCTGATAAATGGTCTCTGCATGTCGTATTTCGTTAAGTAAACTCCTGACATAAGAAACAATATGCAAACATATTCTATCACTCATCATATTTGCGTGAAGTTCAAGACTAGGTAACACTAATGCATGGTGACAGGAGTTAGAACAGTGGCTTCCTTTGAGTGCAGGGACAGAGAAGGGCTCAGTACAAAGGAGCCGGGGAAGCACTCCACAGGGATGGAAAGTTCCTTGTCTTTTTCTTGGTGGTGAACACTCAACTGTCCTATATAGAAAGTTGTAGAGCTATATACATTTTGACTTTCTGTGTATTTTATTGCATATATTTCAAATGTTATAAAAAAAAATTAAAAACCCTTGGATCAGATGATAGAGCCAAATAGACTAGGTGGAACTTCTTTGGTCACTGCCTGGGTGCAAGTGCCAGGTTCAGGGTAACCCCGAGAAACTTCCAGCTCTGGGCAGCTACACACAATGAGGCTGTTTCCAGCCTTCTGTGGCAGGGCTGGGTGAACAATCTGTGGGCCCAACAGTGCAGGATCTGCTCTCACTACACTCTGCCCTGCCCTTCCTTGAAGCCTCCCCTACACCTCTCCACTTCTCTGCCCCACTCTGCCCTGGCCCCTCAGGGCTCTGGTCATCACAAGCTCTCCAGGCATCCTTTAGCTCATGAGAGGCTGGTGATGTCCAGACTTAGCATGAGCGTGCACACATACCATACACACCACATACACACTCCCCAAGACTGTTAGATGTACACACACACACAGATTGAACCCCAGGATGGTTTTTGCTGCTTTGCAACTTGTGCTCATGTGCTCATGTCTTCACTTGCCTTTCCTCAGTTTCACGTGCTGAACTGCACTTTTATCTTTTCTTTTTAAACATTAAGATAATTGGACTCAATGTTTTGCTTCTTCTGTGAGCCCTCTTGCAGCTTTGCACTCATCCGTCATTTAATGTACACTAGGAACAGCAGGTCTCACAGTGGGGTCCAGGTGCCCCCGGGGAGTCAGGGAGGTTAAAACTTAACACAAAGATGTTAGTTGTTTTTTTCACTCTTATCCTCTAAAGAGTGTACAATGGAGTTGTCAATGGTACATTTGGAAGGTCTACGTGACTTGGTGGACCAGCATTTTCCAAATGATGAATGGATAATAGCACACAATCACCAGAGGGCGAAAAATCCTTTTAAAGAGCCAGACAGAGCCATGGATAGTAATGTGACAAAGGAAATCACCATACATCAAGTTTTGGGATCGTGTGAAAGAAGAACACCCACAATTACCTGAAAAGCACATCCAGATGCTTCTCCCTGTTCCACTCCATACCCTTGGGAGGCCGGCCTTCCTCCACACCTACAGCTAAAACAGCCCATGGCAAAGGGGACGCGAGAACCCTGCAAAACTGTAAAATAGCACCATTCTTCTCACTAGGTATTTTGTTTTGGAAAATAAAATTGTCTTTCCTAAAAATATTTATGTTAACATGTAAGGGTTGTATTGTTATTTTTAAATGAATTAATAAATAACTTTAAAAATTTCTCCCTTTTACCTTCTGATGCAGGAAACATCAACAGATACAAGGCTCACAAACAGAAGCTGCTTGGAGCCCTCAGCCACTTCTCTGTGTGTAAAGGGCACCAGGGGCAGAGAGTGACCCTGAAGACACCAACAGCCCAGATTTGCTTTCAGATCTGGGTTTAAATCAAGGTATCACATTACACTAATGGACTTGGAGCAACTTACTTAATACTCTTGAACCTTAAGGGTTTTTGTTTCTTTTTTTAATATGTCAAATGGTAAAAATACCTTTTCAGAATTGAGTTAAACTGGATGAAATATGGAAGACACTAGCACAACCAGCCCACAGCTGGTCGGCACTTACATGTCACTAACAATAAATGACTAGCAAGCGGCACTTCATCCTACACGGCTTTGAGTCAGCTGGACCTGGCTGAGCTAGGGGTGAGGTTATCAAGAATCACAGCCCCTGACCAACTACAAGGAAAGAAAAAGGCCACCCATGTCCTGGTGCACACTCTGGGACCGGCATAGGACGGTGACCCGTGTCCTGGTGCACACTCTGGGACTGGCATAGGACAGTGGAGGGCTGCATCTTTGGAGGTCTTCCAACTTTGAGGAAGCACATATTCTTTTTTTTTTGAGACAGAGTCTCCCTCTGTTGCCCTGGGTAGAGCACTGTGGCATCATAGCTCACAGCAACCTCCAACTCCTGGGTTCAAGTGATCTTCTTGCCTTTGCCTCCCAAATAGCTGCGAGGTGCCCACCATAATGCATGGCTATTTTTTTTTTTTTTTTTTTTTCAGTAGAGAGGGGGTCTCGCTTGTGCTCAGACTATTCTCAAACTCCTGAGCTCACGCAATCCATCTGCCTTGGGGTCCCTGAGTGCTGGGATTACAAGCGTGAGCCACTGTGCTGCACAGACATGTTCGTCTCTTGAAGGGCCAGAAACCCAGATGGAGCATCTCATTGGAAGGCAAAGGTGTTCAATTCAATTCACAAATGTTATCAGGAACCTACTAGGTCCCAGGGACTCTTTAAGCCCCAGAGATGCATCAGTAACAAAACTGACAAAGATCTGGGACTTGGTGTGGTCTGGGTTCTAGTGCAAACTTCCAGAAAGTGAGGCAGGGTCCCCAGGGAGGACTGATTGCTAATGTCAGCATCACAAGTGGAAAATCCTTGGGAACAGAGTGACAGAGGATACCCAGTGCCCCCCACAGGCACCTGAGCTTGGGTCCATGTGGCGCCACAAAGAGGCACTGGCCGTGCTTGGGTGCTGGGGCCAGGGTGGGGCTCTCTCTGTAAACACAGCCATGGAGAGCCAGGAGATGACCAGCAGGACAGGGGAGAGACCACAGGCTTCCCTGGAACATGAGGAGGAAGGGAGAAGGAAGAAATCTAGGTTAGGGAAGGCATCCCTTGGGTGGAGACATCCGTCCCTCCTTCCTAAACCATGACTCTGCAGCTTCCTTGTAGCACCATCTGGGAGAGGAGATGCTCAGAGTGTGGACTTGAGCTTGGGGGAAGGCCTGGACTGGGCCTAGGAGTCTGAGTCTGAAAGGCCTGGGCAGAAGAAGCAGGCGAAGGTGACCAGCATGCTGTCCTCATCTCATCTGAAAGAGGGGCAGCTATCATCTGGGGATCCTCCTTTTTGTTCTGGAGAGCAATCTGGGTGGCCCACACTTGATGGTAACCAGTTCCAACCCTCAGGAAGGATGGGCGACCGACCTGCATCTCAGCTCTTAAACTGGTCTTGTTAGTTCTGCTTAGCAGTCTGCTACTTGCAGACAGTTTACCAGAGAGTCTCCTGAAGGTGCCAGATGTGTCCATGCAGAAAATTTATAGCTACCTCGGGGCTTTCAGTTGGAAAATTGTTGGCTGCAGAAGCCCAGCTCTGGGTCACAACCGTGGTGGCAGAAACCCGGCCTGAAACATACCCTTTAGGTTTTGGGAATAGTCCCGCAGTTTTGCCTGGGGCTGTGTCTTACAGGCTCGGTGCACATTGCAAGGCACGTGGCCAGCATGGGGACAGTGGGCCAGGGAGAAGCTGCAGTGCAACTCAGGCTTGGAGTGAAAAAGGCCCTTGCACGTGGGCCAACTCGCCGTGGGCAGGACAGGCAGCTGCTGCCGCGCACTTGAGAGACACAGTAAGAAACAGCTGCTGGGGGAGGCTGAAGTAACTGCCATCCACTTGCCACAAAGGGGTGTCCATTTAGAGACTAGAAAAGAGGTTTTGTCCAGAAGTGGGATAAAAATCAGGACTACAGTTTCCAGGATCAACTAATCAGCCATTCCTCGAGAAGCATGATGCTGGGTGCTCCCCTGAGCAGTGTGGACACCCCTGCTTGCTCTCTCTCTGGCCAGTTAGGCAACTGAAATACACACAGAGTCCGTGAGGGCACTCGGCCACAACACGGGTCTCCTACGCTGAGACTCTGCATTGAAATCCCAGGTCCTGAGCACGCATCAGGCATCCTCTCAAAAAGACGAATCCAAACTGTGAGGTCCTGAGGTCCTCATGGTCAAGGTTGAGCTCCACATGCTCCTGCTGAACCCCAGACTGTGTGCGGCAGCACCACCCTTCTCTTCTTTGTCCTGAAAGTCTTCTTGTGACCTGACGACCAGTTCCCTGCTCATCTGTATCTCTCCTGGGAGGCAAGATGCGTGGAACTCAACAAACCAAAGGCCGCCACTCCAACTCCTGTTCTTTGCTGCTGCTTTTCACTCTCTGAAAAGTAGTTTTGCCACCAGCAACAGCTGGAATTGTTTGGAGGGAGAGCATGGAGATGGAATGATCCTGACTGGAAACTTTCAGCTATAGGGTGGCCAGGGTGCAAATTGAGCAAGGAAACAGAAGGTACCTCGAACGGCACTGGGGACGATGGAGGAGTCCCACACAAGCAGCACGAGAACTTTGATGGGTTATTTTTTCTCTCACAGTCATGAACAATTCAGAGAAAAACTAGCTGGATTTTAGTGCTGATTTAGAAAAAGTTACAGGAAGAACTTTCAAAGAATTTCTATGGCATTTGTCCTGAAGAACGGCACACATATGGCATTGTGCTTCCCCTTTATTGCATGTCACAGATATGTGTACAAATTTAAGGTCTGTGGCAGCCCTGCACCCACAGCATCTATTGGCACCATTTTCCCAAAGAAGGTGCTCACTTTGTGTGTCCGTGTCTGTTGTGGTGACTCTCATCACATCTCAGACTTTGTCACTATTGTACCTGTTATGAAGATCTGTGAGGAGCCAGCTTTGATGTCACTACTGCAGTTGTTTTGGGGCTCCAGGAACCACTCGCACGTGAGGACATCCACATCTAATCCACATGCTGTGTGTTCTGACTGCTTCCCTGACCCACTACTCCCGTCTTTCTCCCTCCCCTTCAGCCTTCCTATTCCCTGAGACACAACAGTGCAATTAGGCCAGTTAATAATAATGGCCTCTAAGTGGTCAAGTGAAAGAATCACACATGTTTCATTCACTTTAAATCAAAAGTTAGACATGATTAAGCTCAGTGAAGAAGCCTGCAGAAAGCCAAGAGGCCACAAGCTAGACCTCTTGCAGTTACTGATAGCTAAGTTGTAAGGATAAAGAAGAAAATAATATATATATCTTTTAAATATATTTAAATATGTTTTTTATATATATATAATATATAATATATATATTTGAAGAAAATAAAAAGTGATAATTCAGTGAACACAGGAATAATAAGATAGTGAAATACTTTATTCCTGACCTGGAGAAGGTTTTAGTGCTCTAGATAGAAGATCATACCAGCCACAACACTCCCTTAAGCCAAATCCTAACCCAGAGCGAGGCCCCGACTCTTTCAAATCATGTGACGGCTGAGAGAGGCAAGGAATCTGCCGAAGGAAAGATGGAAGCTGTGGGGTAGTTTCATCAGGTTTAAGAAAAGACACTGTCTCCGTAACATAGAAAAGACACAGTGCTATTGCATAGCAACAGACTAAACTACAGTGTAATATGAATGTAACTTACATGCAGTGCAAAACCAAAACCCCTATGTGACTCGCTTCATTGTGCTATCTGCTTTATTGCAGTGATCTGGAACCAAACCTGCCTGCATTTCAAGAAAAAAGATTTTTCCTAAAGTTAAGTCCTTTGAGAAGGAAAATAAAACAAAAAAATCGCAGTGGTATATGTATAAAAGAGTCCAAAACTGCTCAATGCAAGAACACAGAACGTATTTCTGAAATTGGTGTCATGGCTCAATGGGACCCAGCCCCTCGCCATGTGGGGAGCTGGCACTAGTGGAGGCCGGGAAGAACCATGGGTCCTGGCCCCAAATGCTAGCCCAGGAAGCCCCAGGGCTGGTGGCCGGGACCTGCATGGACCCCTCACCAACCTCATTTTCTTTTCTCTCTCCCAGTAAAGTGCTTGAAAATACCACCACTCTCTTACTGAGCCTGGGTGTAGCGGGAGAGCTGAAGCGTGGAAACTGATCCTTCTGAACACATTTCTGTTCACAATTGTTGGAGAAACGAGAATACAAGTGGGCAAAGAAAGGCGAAGAGACGTGTGCAGAGGTCACCATGCTCCTGTCTCCTCAGCGGCGACCGGCTGGCCCTGGGCGCAGCCCTGCTGGGAGTGTCCCTCCTACTTCCGGATGAGATGGATTCCCAGGTCTGCCCCAGACTGTGTGACCTTAGCAGCCACCTGGCAGGTGTCCCTACCTACTGGCCCTGCCCCCAGGGTCTCTTCCTTGGCCCCTCCAAGGCCTCTTATCGTTTGTAGGGACAAGCTGGGACCCTCCCGGCCATAGGTCTTGGAATCCTCTCTGGAAACATCAGCCCTGGTCACCCAAGGGGGTCGGGCGTCCCTCAGTGCCCAGCCTGCTGGAAGTCCAGGCCCGGGCCGGGGCCCACACCCTGGAGCCCCAGTCTGGGGATGGGCGCAGAAGGGCGGAGGCTCAGGAGAATTAGAAAGGGCGGTGAGGCCACCTCTGACGGGGGACACCGCCCTGGGAAACCAGCCTCGCCCTCGGCCTCCGGGGCGCGGGGCCCCCACTGTCCGCTCACCGAGTTTCCGGCTCCGGCGTCCATGGGCCTCGAGGAGCCCCCGCGCCTGCGCCATCCGCCCTGATCTGGCGCCCCGCGCATGCGTGGTGGGGACCACAGCCCACCCTGGGTCACCGCTGCGGCGTCGGGTCCACGCGGGCTTTCTTGCCTGTAGAACGGAGGGAGGTAGGTGAGGAGCCAGGTGCGTCTACAAGGCCTTTCCTGCCTGTGGGTCCATCTCCTGCTGCACCCCTCCCCTTGGGTCTCGCGCCTCTGTTCAGCTACGTTCCCTTCGCCCCTCCCCCACAAGTCCAGGCCAGTCCAGCGGCCTTTCTGGCCGGCTGAAGGCCTTGATGCAGCTCCTGGGCACTTCCCCACGCTATACCAGTTGCATCAAGTTAGGTGTGAGGAGTCTGGGCTGAAACTACTTTAAAATGGGATTTTCAGATGAAAATGTTATAGTGAAAATGCTTAGGGCTGCTCCCTCCCACCATTCCCCCCATGGTACTTTCCAGGTCTTGTTAGGAAGTGGACTTGGGGGCTCCCTGGCACGCCTGGCACATGTGTTGTCCTGTGGGTTTCTGGAATGCAGGCATTGGGTTTGTTTCTGAGCATCCACACTCAGGAACTAAATACAGGCATACCTGGTTCACCCTTTCCTTTACTGGCTTCGCAGATGTGTTTTTTACAAACTTCACAATCCTGTATAAACAAAGTTGCTCTGAAAAAGGAATTCAGAGGACAGTGACTATCCCAGTGAACAGAACCATACTCAGTCTACCCTGCCTGTGCCCTGAAAATGCAACAAGGAAGCCTGAATGACAGCACATCTGTTTGTATCATGCTTTACTGAATATTTCAAGCCCACTGTTGAGACCTGCAGTTTAGAAGAAAAGGTATTTATTGTTCATTTACAGTGTACCTGGTCACCCAAGAGCTCTGATGAAGATGTACAAGGAGATGAATGTTGTTTTCATGCCTGCTGACACAACATCCGTTCTGCAGCCTATGGATCAAGTAATACTTTTGACTTTTAAGTTTTATGATTTAAGAAATACATATCGTAAGGCTATAGTTATCACAGAGGATGATTCTTCTGATGGATCTAGGCAAAGCCAATTGAAAACATTTTGGAAAGAGTTCACCATTCCCTAGATACCATTAAGAACATTCATGATTCACAAGAAGAGGTCAAAATATCAATAGTAATGGGAGTTTGGGCCAGGTATGTTGGCTCATGCCTGAAATCGCACCACTCTGAGAAGTGGAGGCAGGACAGTCAGTCCCTTGAGCTCAGGAGTTCCAGCCCAGCCTGAGCAAGAGCAAGAGATCACTTGAGCCCAAGAGTTTGAGGTTGCTGTGAGCTATGACGCCGTAGCACTCTACCCAAAGGCAAAAAAGTGAGACTCTATCTCAAAACAAAGCAAAAAACAAAAAACAGGAGTTTGGAAGAATTGGGTTCCAGCCCTCTTGGATGACTTTGAGAGGTTCAAGACTTCAGTGGAGGAAGTAACTGCAGATGTCATGGAAATAAAAAGGGAACTAGAATTAGAAGTGGTGTCTAAAAATGTGGCGGAATTGCTCCAATCTCATGGTGAAACTTGAAGGGATGAGGAGTTACCTCTTATGTATAAACAAAGAAAGTGGTTTCTTGAGGTGAAATCTACTCCCGGTGAGGATGCTGGGAAGGTTGTTGAAATGACAACAAAGGATTCAGACTATCAAGGGAAGTGAGTTAATAAAGCTGTGACAGGTGTGAGAGGACTGACTCCACTTCCTAAACAAGTTCTGTCTGGGTCAGATGCTATCAAACAGAGCAGCATGCAACAGAGAATCTTCCTGCAGGGACAAGGCAATCGATGAGCTAAACTTCATTGTTGTCTTATTTTAGTAAGTTGCCACAGCCACCCCAACCTTCAGCACCCACCACCCCAATTATTCAGCAGCCATGAACAGAGACGAGACCCTCCACCTGCAAAAAGGCAAAGACTTGCTGAAGACTCAGATGATCATTAGCCTTTTTAGCAATACAGTGTTTCTAGTTAATGGATGCATACTTAACAGACGACAGTTTCATGTAAGCATAACTTTTATAGCCACTGGGACACCAAAGAATTGGTGTGATTCATGTTATGTTATGTGCTTTATCGGCATAGTCTGAAACAGAGCACACAGTATTTCTCAAGTCTGCCTATGTGATTGAATGTCTGCTAAGATTCAGAGCTGGTGAAAAGTCTAGACTTCTCTTAGTTTAACTCCTTTAGGGGCTTTTTCTCTTCCATTGAAGTGATGATCCAGAGTCTACATTCTCATTACTTCCAGGTACTGGATGAGGCCCCTAGGCTGTCTGCCCTGCAATCTCTTGTTCTGCAGTGAGGAAAAAACCTCAGGAGAAATAACTCCCTGCGTCTGTGTGTTGTATATAATGGTAATCTCAGACCGGATTCAACCATGAGTAATAATAAGCTAACATTTTTTGAACACACATGCCACATACAATAATGCTTTTGGCTCCTACCAATAATTGTAATTAAAGTTCAAAGCACAAGAATCAGGAAGAAAGGTTGAAGCTGTACCTCCAATCATCCTGTTGTCAAGGTTGACAGGTAAGACGTAATATGACTGTTTAATCAGCACAGAATTTAGATGTTTTCTGAATTAAATGAAAACATTAAACTCATTCCCATCCCCATTGTTCTCAATCTCATTGTGCAGAGTGAAAGAATACTCAATTACAAACGCAATCAAGAACTCTTTGGTCACCTTGCCTTACAACAGTCACGCCAATGAACCAAATTTGCTTTGTTCTTACAACGGAAATGTCCCTTTTAGAAGGAAGCCCAAAGCCAGTTTTTCTTTTGTGAAGCCAAGTAAGGATCAGTAGAGTGGGAACACACACACACCTTTTAAAAAAAGGTTAAGAATATTTAAAAACTCTACTCAACAAAAATATCTGCCTGTTCTCTAAAGAGAAAAACAAAAGATGGGAGGGCAGACATCACTTGGATCTCATTTCCTTTGACATATGCCTGATAGTGGGACTGCTGGATCATGCTGTCATTCTACTTTTAGTTTTTTTAGGAATCTCTATACTGTTTTCTTTTTTTTTTTGCAGTTTTTGGCCGGGGCCAGGTTTGAACCCACCACCTCTGGCATATGGGGCCAGCGCCCTAGTCCTTTGAGCCACAGGTGCCACCCTCTACACTGTTTTCTATAATAGCTGTTATCTCTTTTGATGTGAGTTTGTAAATTCTGGTGCTAAACTTACCTCTGCCACTTTGCTACTTATCTAATACTTCTTCCAATCCTTTAATCCCTATAAAATCAGGTGATGTTAACTATCTATCTCTATAGCTTTGATAAAGATGAAAGTCCTCATTCGGTTTGAAGCCAGTTGTGACGTGCATAGGCAGAATGGGTTTCAGGAAAGGGCATGAGTGAGCACCTCGGCTGTGTCCCTTATTCCAGGGCCCAGTCAGAACCACCATGCACACAGGGAAAGGCCTCGGATTCCTCATGTCCCAACTGAGCAGACACTCAGCCATTTGTCTTCAGGCCGCTCTACTCTCTGGCAGCCGGGTTTGGTAAAAGTTAATGCTGTGCCATTGTAAGGAACATTAAAAAGTTCCCACATAGCAAACCTCGATTTCCAACATTAGAGTCAACACCAGTTGAGGCCACTGGTCTCTGCTGGGTTTGAACACTAGAATTCCAGGGTACATCTGAAAAACAGAACCATGCATGCCTCTCCCCCGTCCCCCATGCTAACGTCATTGTCCCAGGAGAGCCCTGAGGATTTATATCTTTTAATAGAACTCTAGGTGACTCTAGCATATAGGGAGCATTAGAACCAACTGAGTTGAGAGTTTCCCAATCTGGGCACTACTGATATCTGAGGCTGGATAATTCTTTGCTGTGGGGATCTGTCCTGCCTGTGGTAACTTGTTGGGAAGCATCCTTGAGCTCTGTTTACTGCATGGCCAGTGACAGTGTCCCAGTTTGTAGACATTTTTGTAGCCATAAAATGTCTCCCTTGGAGGCAAAATTATCTGTGGTTGGGAACCAGAGTTTAATAATAAAGGATGGGAGGAGAGAGGTTCCCCTGACTCTTGACACTCAAGGTGTGTAGTCCCGGGAGCACCATTGCCCGGGAGCTTGTCAGAACTGTACAGTGCCTAGCCTCTCCAATTGGGAATCCTAATTTTTATAAGATCCTCTAGTGATTTGCATGCAAAAGCTTGACAAAAACTGCCAGGCCACCTATTTCTTCCTCTTGGAAACACTTATTCACAGGGTTAGTTTATTAAAAGAACAATTTGGATAGGTGAGGTGACTCATGCCTGTAATTCTCGCACTCTGGGAAGCTGAGGTGGTTAGATTGCTTGAGTTCAGGAGTTCGAGATAAGCCTGAGCAAGAGCAAGACCCCATCTCTCCTAAAACCAGAAAAACTAGCTGGGCATTGTGGCAGGTGCCTGTAGTCTCAGCTACTCTGGAAGCTGAGGCAAGAGGAATGCTTAAACCCAAGAATTTGAAGTTGCTGAGAGCTATGATGCCAAGAGACTCCACCCAGGGCCAAAGAATGAGATTTCTGTCTCAAAAACAACTCCCCCCCAAACAAAAAAGAACAATTTACCATCTGAAACTTGAAAAATATGAGATCAGAGTCATAGAATGTCAAGGTAGAAAACATTCTGGAAAGTTCATCTAAATCTCTCAGAGAGGAGGGTAATGATAGAGGTTTGACTCACGGAAGCAGAGCTTGCCATGGTGAGGGGTTGGGTGAGCAGGCGAGAAGATGAAGGTGAACTTGAGGTGGCCCTTGCTGGGTAGCATGGTTGGCTAGTGCTGAATGAGGGGAGACCTCAGTGATGTCTTAATCAAAGAGCAGGTGAGTGAGCTGCCTGGTGTCATAGACTGTCCCACCCTTCCAAACACCTTGCGTGCCAGGCCTACGCTTTTGTGTTGTGTGAACTGGGGCTGACCTTGGTGGGGTAAGGTTCAGCACAGAAGCAGGAGTGAGATAGAGGCAGGAAGTTAACACAGTCTGAACTGGGCTCAGCATGGCCCCACACCTATTGCAGGGGTGGCGGGGCAGAGGCCAGACCGGCTCCACTGCCCTGCCTCTCTGGTGTTTGAACTAGTTCCCAGAGTTTTTTTCTGGCCTTCCTCAGATGTTTGTGCAGATGATGGCTGCTGGACTTTCACTGCCCAGGTTAGCCTTTAAAAGGAAGGAAACCTCAGCCCTGTCCCTTATTCCAGGGCCCAGTCAGAACCACCGTGCACACAGGGAAAGGCCTTGGATTCCTCACGTCCCAAGTGAGCAGATTCAGACTCAGACTCACTCAGCCATTTGTTTTCAGGCCACTTCCCTCCCTGGCAGCTGGAGTTGGTAAAAGTTTGTGGTGTGCCATTGTAGGGAACATAGAGCCCCCACAATATTTGTGGGCAGAATCAAAGGGGGAGCAGGTATGTTGATAAGAGTGAGGTTTATCCTAATGACAACGGAAGGAATCACCCCCACCCCCAAACTCGATTCACTGCTTATTCACCTGCTTTTGAAAAGCTACCTGAGGTTTCCCTAAATAAAGGATCAAAAGGAGTAGCTCAGTTCTCCTCTTGGGGGGGTTAGTTCTGCTGATTAGATATATTCTATTCTCTTTCAAAGACATTAAAAGCTGCTGATGTTAAAACCCTCATTTTTTCCAGGAGTTCAGCTTACCAAATGCTTTCATTTGTCCCTTTGTTCTGTTCATTATTCAATAAAAGAATATTTGAGTCCCCACTATCTGCCAGGCAATATACTACTTGTGGGGACAAGAAAGTAAGCATACCCTTAATCTGAGGCTTGCACACCTGACTATCATGGAAAGAAAGGTGTTAGTGTCCTCATCTTGCAGGGAAGAATCATCAGGGTGGTCCCTCTCCGTAGCTGGCCAGAGGACTCTCAGAAGTCTTAGAAGAGAAAGCCCAAGGCTCAACATTTGAGCTGGTTTCAGAGGTGGGAGAAACAAAGGTTTTATTGTTAACTGAAGGAAGGCTACACATGTCAGGGATTGGAGAGAGGTCACCTCAGGCTCCTGCGCCCCAGGCAAGCAGGGGAGGCCCTCTTTCAGGTGAGTTCCAAGCCTCTTCGCACTGCGTGCAGGTGGGTGGGTGGGGAGCTGGAGCTCAGGGAGGATCCTAGAGGATGAAGTGCCTGTGCTCCTGCTGAGTGCACACACCCAGCACTGTCAGCAAGTTTACTGTCTGGGCCTGAAAAGGTTTTAAGGAGATTGTAGGAAGCATAAGGAAATCAAACAAGTAAATCCAGACTAGAAAGCCACTCAACTTGTTTGATTCAGGAAAGAGTCAGTGAGTGTTTTCCCAGGAGCCAGGGCACAGAGCAGGGTCCCTGGGGGAACAATGATGGCCACGCCCACTTCCGCTTGCCAGGAGGCCTTCTGGGTTGGTTGGGTCAGCCCAACCTAACCACCACCACCAGGGTGTCTGGTGGGGGGTTTTAGTCCCACCCGAGGAGGACCATGAGGGCTTGGGGGGGCGGGCGGTGAGGTCAGGCTGGGGTATGAACTGTTGGGCGGCAGTAACCAGGCTGAGCACTTAGTGAAGGTGGGGCTGGGGGAGGGATACAACCAGGACCTTGGTGAAGGGGCCCAGCAGCCTGCCCCACCTGAGAGCTTTCCGAAAGGCCTGCCCCAGACCCACAAAATCACAATGTACATTTGAATGAGATCCCCAGGTGACTCAAGTATACTTTGAACTCCCTGATCCCTGAGCTAAAGAATCTGTTCACAAGGAATCTAGAGAGGCTTGGAGGCAAGTCAGGTGGAGAGAGTGTAAGAATGGAAAATTTTAGCTAGCCCTAGACCAGGCATGTTACAAGGTGTCTACCCCACATAAGCCCCATGTTCCAGGAAATAGCCTGCCCAGGGCTCCAGAGAGCCCCATGTTCCAGGAAATGGCCCGTCCAGGCTCCAGATGGTCACGATAGGGCTGGGGCAGCAGTTCTGAGAAAATAGGGCTGGATCAGCAATTCTGAGAAAAACAAATACAAGGAATTGTTCCACCCCGATAACTTAACCTGAATATAAACTTCTGTCATGTAAAGATAGAATGTGTCAATTTAAACGAGCCAATGAAATTGTAACGCGCCATTCCTTCCCGCTTCTTCCAGAACCCTATAAAAAAAGCTCCCTTTTTGAGTTCAGGGTCGACTCCTCTGTCTCCTGCGTGAGATACGTGTCGGCCCCAGAGCTCTGGCTTTCCCTGAATAAAGCCTCGTGTGTTTTTGCATCAAGTTCAGTCTCTTGTGAGTTCTTGGGTGTCGCGCCAACTTGAGACTGAGTGAGGGTCATCTTAAAGGGGCCTTTCAAGAGGACGGTGCACAAGGGCAGGTGAGCAAGAGCCCAGAGAAGTTTGATGGTCCTTGGTCTAGTCCCATCTCTCAGTCCTGCCAAGGGAAAATCCTAAGCCCTGTAAGACAATTCAAACAGGTTTTTCTGAGTGGAATATGTGCAATGGTGGCCAGGGAACATCGTCTAAAGAGGTCTTGAGAGAATGTGCTCAAGGCAGCTGGGTTACAGTTGGTTTTATACGTCCACAGAGACAGGACTTACAGGTAAAACCATAAATCAGTACATGGGAGGTAGATACTGGTTCTGCCTTAAAAGGCAGGACATCTTAAAGAAGAGGCTTACAAGCCGTAGGTGGGTTTTCGTGATTCTTTAGTTGGCAATTGGTTAAAATGAGAGAGGATACCCAGAAAAAGTGAGGTCTACAAGAACAGAGGTCTTCTCAAGGAGACCTCAAGGATACACCTGTGAGGTCCTCCTTGTGGTGACTCAGCTCTTGGGAATTTGTAGAAACTTCACTTCCTGGGATCTAGAAACATGCTTGCTTCTGCTTTTGTAAAGACCCACAGTAATTCTATAAAAACCAGAGCCAGCTTGATTCAAACTGACCGGTGAGAAAGGTACCTGTGGGCTGGAACTTTTTGACTGAAGATGAAAGTGAAAGACCAAGCCAATTGGGAAATGTGGCCACTTTGAATTCTTACCCCAGCTGAATAAAAGCTTCTTCCTCTTAAATACAGCGTTTGGGTTCATTCTCGCCACTGGGCCGTGTCTTCCTGCAACAGAAATAGTTAAGCTTTGTCTAAAGTTCTGGAGTCAGTAGAAAGGAATCCTTGAGTTAAGATCAGGGGTCTTCTACCTCTCATGCTGATATAGGATTCCCCCACTCAAGGCTGGACAGGGACCCGGCCGGGGCGCCGCCGGGGCGCGCGCGCGCGGGGCGGGGGGGCGGGGGGGGGGGGGGGGGGGG